>JAAEAF010000576.1:0-129911 GCA_011037195.1 Triatoma infestans
GCTAAAAACGATTTTGAAAAGGACTTTTACAAATTAATGAACAACTCTGTTTTTGGAAAGTGTATTGAAAATAAGAGGAAACGATTGACCATCAAACTTGTCACCACGGAAAAAGCATTATTAAAATTATCCAAAAGACCAAACTTTAAAGACAGAACAATTTTTAGTGAAAACGTTGTTGCAGTACACTTACAACAGGAAACAATTTATCTGGACAGACCTATTTACGTGGGATTTTCGATTTTGGAACTCAGCAAAGGGTACATGTATCAATTTCACTACGAGGTTATGTTACCATTTTATAATCATACTTCCCTGGATTTGCTATACATGGACACTGACTCTTTTATATATAATATTCAAACAGACGATGTATATGATGACATGATTGAATTGAAAGATTATTTTGACACTTCCAACTACCCTGTTACACACAAATGCTATGCAAACCACAATAAGAAAGGATTTGGGTAAATTTAGCGATGAAACTGGCGGAGTTCCTATTCAAGAGTTGGTGGCATTAAGACCTAAAATGTATAGCTTCAACATTTTCAACAAACACATAGTTAAAAAGGCAAAAGGTGTTAAAAAAAGCGCTGTGAATAGGATAACATTTTCTGATTATCTAAATGTGTTAAAACGCCAAGACCTTGTATTACATGCAAAATTCAAAACTATTCAATCTAAACGACACCAATTATACACATATGAATGTAGTAAAACAAGTTTGACATGTTTTGATCAAAAACGTTTCATTTTAGATGACGGAATTCACACTTTGCCATACGGACACTATAGACTCAACAAATAACTATGCACACTCTACACTACGCTATTGGCGATGATGAGAAGTATTTTCAACCGTTCTCACTTTTGGATCTATGCATGATCAACATCTGTTTAAATTTACCTAGGGGAACTGATATTTTCCTACTTGATATACCGAAAACTGTTCAGCGTAAATTATTTCATTCATTCTCTGGCTATTGTATAACTACTTATAAAAAATGTAATATAGATTTGTATTGTTTTGAAAATATTGAATTTATTGCTGGTCAACCAATGCCCCTATCAGATTACATTGCCATATTGTATTGCAACCCAGATAACAGATCCTTATTATTGCAACACTTTAAAATATTCACAATAACTATTGAACTGTATTACTTTAAAAAAATAAACATTCTTTCCCATAATAACATTGACGGACTATACAATGATACCAATTCTTATTACAATTTTTGTGACAAATGTTGTAATTTGCTCAAGCCAAGCACTCCTAAAGGATTAATTTGGACAAGTCAACGGACTACTGTTCACACTAACAACACTAATCTTCTTTCCGATTTGATATATGATCCTTTTTTCTGGTGTTTCAATTGTATTACATGCCCATTATTTGGTGTTGAAAACGCTTATATGATGAGATAATGTAAATATTAGATTATGTTATTATTATGTCTTTTGTAAATAGATTACTAAAACTGTACTGGAGAAAAATAATTTCTAAGATCATTGTACTAAGAAGAATAATGTCTTGTAAAATAGAATAGTGAAAAATGTATTAAAAATAATCATAGAAAATAAACACTTATAATATGTCATTCTGCCTTTTTTTTCACCCATAATGTTATAAACATTAAAACATAAAGAAGTGAAATACGTGAAACATAGTAGTACTGAATATAAAAAAGTGAAATACATAAAACATAGTAGTACTGAATATAAAAAAGTGAAACACTGCATAAAAATACACAAAGTATTGAATATCAAAAAATATTAAAGTCTTTAGCTAGATAATATAAAATGTTTGCCCCCACGACTTGGAAGCCATCTCGCGGCTCAAAAACATTACTAAAGTCCTTAAAATGTTTCAAGCTAAATATTATAAAAACTTAGCCCTAGTCTTGTATGCCATCTCACGGCTCAAAAACATTATTAAAGTCCTTAGAATGTTTCTAGCTAAATATTACACATCTTAGCCGCATGTCGTGTATGTCATCTCACGGCTCAAAAACAATATTAAAGTCCTTGGAATGTGTTTAGCTAAATATTATAAGTGTAAACATGAACAAAATATAAAAAAATATTAAAGTGTTTAGCTAAATTTTATAAAATATTCGCCCTAGTCTTGTATCTCATCTCACGGCTCAAAAACAATATTAAAGTCCTTAGAATGTGTTTAGCTAAATATTATAAGTGTAAACATGAACAAAATATCAAAAAATATTAATGTGTTTAGCTAAATTTTATAAAATATTAGCCCTAGTCTTGTCTCGCGGCTCAAAAACAATGTTAAAGTCCTTAGAATGTGTTTAGCTAAAATATTATAAGTGTAAACATGAACAAAATATCAAAAAATATTAAAGTGCTTAGCTAAATATTATAAAATAGTAGCCCTACTTGGATGACTCAAAAACATTATTAAAGTCCTTAAAATGTTTCAAGCTAAATATTACACATCTTAGCCGCATGCCATCTCCCGGCTCAAAAAAAATTTTTTTTCCCTGACAAATTTCGACCTTATATTTTCAAGCTAAATATTATAAAACATAGCCGCAGGTCAGGCATGCCCATCTCGCGGCTAACAAATATTTTTTTTACCTTAGACTGTTTTCAAGCTAGATTTTTCAAAACGTAGCCGCATGTCTCGCATGCCATCTCCCGGCTCAAAAATATTTTTTTTCCTTGGTTAAAAATCAGATGGGGGTCTCATCGTAATTTTGTAGCCGCGCGCCAGACCCCTGCCTTCGGGCGTAAATTCATAAGTGCCTGGGGCTCAGAAATTTTGCCGCCAGAATCCGCAAATTATATCTACTAGCAGGAGTAAGAGAAAATCGATTGACGTTCTTTTCCAGATTTTTTTAAATTTTTATTTTCTAAAAAAAACGATATGATTCGATCGATTTCCAAACTTGTAATTTTTAGCACAAATATAAACCTATCACTTTTATTAGAATTTTTTGTTTTTTTTACCGTATAAATTGATTTTAGTGGTGATTCTGAAGGCGTTAGATGTCGTGTTACAGCGTTCAGTGTTGCACAGATGTATGTACAGACGAATGCGCAGTCTTCTGCCAATCAATGTAATCATATTCTGCCTGCCACTTTGCAAAGAACCAACATGTACTTCCAACACCATTAAATTTTTATTAGGGGGTCAACTTTAGATCTGCAAATTTCAAGTTTAAAGACCATTTTTTCAAGTTTATGATAACTGCATTGATGACAACACTATGAGAATGTCGGATCACTGTTTGATACGATATTTTTGGTAAATACAGTTCTTAATAATAAAAAAAAAAAAAAAAAACTTTATTATACCAATGAGAGAAAGAGTGAGAGACGGAGAACTGACTGCAGACAGACAGGGCTGTAGAATGTAGGAAATGACTTTGCACAAAGTTCTATGGATAGTTGGGGTTAACGTACAATGGCTGGGCTAATTCAGCACACTCTAATGCCGATTCTCAAATTAACTGAAGACAGAACGTTAGCTCCTCTCATCAACAAACAATGTATTTCGTCTGGTTTAATAATAAAACTTCATATTTATACTGCAGATTCATTCTTCCAGCTGTATTAAACCAAAAACTGCTCATCTAGCGTTTGGAGCGACGTAAACTTTGCGTCTCCTTATGCATACTAATATGCTGTGAAACTTTATTTACATTCAAAGTACAAACAAAATGTTTCCTCATCTATTGCTGACAGATTTAAAAAGAAAAAAGTAAAAAAATTCTAGTGTGAAACACTCACACAACTTTCTCTTACTGCAGTTTACACAGACAATTTAACTGATAAATTTTCTTCAAACTTATAATGTTTACTTGTCTTCAATTTTACACCACTTGGAGAATATAAACTTAATAAATGGACTTGTCTCCTCTAGTGACTTGTTTCCTCTAGAGAGAAGTTTATATAACTTCTCCCCCCCCAACTTCTTTAAATGAACTTTCTCGGAAAAATGTTCCCAATAAAAGTGGTAGTCCTGTTACTGTTACAAAAGTGGTAATCCTGTTACTGTTACAAAAGTGGTAGTCCTGTTACTGTTACAAAAGTGGTAGTCTTGTTACTGTTACAAAAGTGGTAGTCCTGTTACTGTTACAAAAGTGGTAGTCCTAGTTACTGTTACAAAAGTGGTAGTCCTGTTACTGTTACAAAAGTGGTAGTCGTGTTACTGTTACAAATTTAATGAAACCTGTGGGTGTGTTTATGGATAAATGAAATAATTGTTCAGTAAAAAACGCACTTCCCAGCCAAGCGATTTTCTTCAGACTCAGAAATTTGACAACATATTCAATTCTAATTTTAATGACACATGAAAGTCATAGCAATGTCAAAGTGGTTCCAGCCAGCTGCTATCTTCACAAAGGATGGCAGGAATAAAAGATAATTTATAACTAGTGGCCTAGCCGGCCGCTGTCTTCAAGACAAGGCCGCGGCCAAACAAACAAAGCCCCTTTTCAATACAAGGGTCAATACTTCACATCAAAGCAAGCACTGATAAAGCTGGCCACTGACCTAAATCACTGGTCACCGAACTAACCAAGGTCGCATGTCTTAGTATGAGTACTTACTTACACACTTGACAGCGTGTGAGTAAGACTAATATACCCACTGGAGGAGGGGATCAGTACATCAGTATCACGATCATTATATCATTCATTTTACGCGAGTATCATTATCTCATTCATTTTACACGAGTATCATTACAACATCATTTTACAGCAGCAATTATACTTGAGTTCCGAGCGCGTCCCTATACAAGGTTCAGTCTCACACACAAACACCACTTCCGGTGTTGGGAGAGATTGGTCAACCAAACACCACATCAAGTGTTGAGAAAGGTTCACCCACCTTAGTTCAAGGAGTTACACTCACAACACTCACATACAACACGCATACAAACATAAAATTTGGCTATACACACACAGCCAATAGTAACAATAATTATTTTCATTTACCGCCAATTTTATTAATAACTATTTTCTTTTACCGCCAATGGTACTAAAATTGTTTACATTTCAGGTACACATCCTTCCTTACAAGTATAAAAAAAAAACAACCTCTTTAAAATTATCTCTTCATTCAAAAATTTAACGAAAATTGCTTCTTTGTTTAGTAGAATAATATCAATAACAGGTAAACTCAACAATAGCACATTCGAGACGGAAGACCAACAATACACCTTTCTCCAAGCTAGTGCAAAACAAATACGTTAACACGTGCACATAACACTTAGGCGACATTAAATAAAACACAATTGTGAGTAACTAATCTCTTTCAGGTATATTATTTTATTTATCTATATACTTATTCTACCTTTTCTTACAGGTCATTCCCTTAAATATAAATTTCACTATTTTCACTATTAATTTAAAAATTTATTTGTACATGCACTAATACAAATTTTCCAGCATTTCGTCACGGCAACGGGTATTTAACTACCAACGAGCTCATTAACTACGAAAAAATCACTAGTGTACCAAAAATACGACGTACCAAATACAACAAACGCATGTCCTCCCCCTATAACTGCGTGTTGTATACATGCCATTTTTTTCACACATATAGCTATATATATATATATATATACATATTTAGATTTTATATAGTCGACATCTAAATTAAGTTAGATTAAGTTAAAGTAAGAAGTCTAGACTAATCGACGAATCTCGAGAAACCTAACCATGAGCTCAACACCTATCCCGCAAGCGCTTTCCCTTCTCCCTTGCTCGCAGCATGCATTGGGTAAATCAGGGGCAACAATTAATCGATTAAATCTAAAAATATAAATATTTATGAATTTTAAGAATGAGGGTGCACATTTTACATTTCTTATAAATAATATTATGGCGTGGTATATCAACTTTTATCAAATCACTGACATTTGTATATCATGTTTTCTTTATAACTTCATTTGTCATGTTATCTTTTAATAACATGTACACATTAATTTTTTGATTTTATCAACTTTTATTAATTCACTGACATTTGTATGTCATGCATTCTTTATAACCTAATTTATCATGTTATCTTTTTAATAACATCTACCTATTAAAACTTTTGATTTCATCAACTTTTATAAGTTCATTTTCTATGTTAATAACATTCGCATGTTAAATTTCATCGATAATCAAACAAATATCATACTTTTAATTGTATATAATTAGTATCACTATCAATTTTTCCATTGTTAAAAATCGCATCATTGTGATATTTTCAATCTATTGTCAAAAGTTACAAAATAGCAATATTGTCGAACCGTGATTTTTAAAATTAACACGGTATAAATAATTGTAACATACTTCAACTAAAATGCACACTAATTAACTTAAATTAAACAAAAAAAATAGGGCACGCTCGTACAACGACGAAAATGCAACTTCAGCATCCGCCCCCCGCAACAAATTTTTTCAAGCTGAAAAAATTTTCACTGGGGAGGGGATGATGTAATGACACATCAAGTCATTGCAATGTCAACACATCTCGTCAAGGTAAAATGGTTCAGCCAGCTGCTATCCTCACAAAGGATGGCAGGAATAAAAGATAATTTATAACTAGTGGCCTAGCCGGCCGCTGTCTTCAAGACAAGGCCGCGGCCAAACAACAAAGCCCCTTTTCAATACAAGGGTCAATACTTTACATCAAAGCAAGCACCGATAAAGCTGGCCACTGACCTAAATCACTGGTCACCGAACTAACCAAGGTCGCACACTAGGACAGATGTCTTGGTGTGAGTGTTGCTAACACTAATATAAACTTCGCCCCATTGGAAGAGGAGATTATTATACACGAGTACGTCAGTAGATCATCATTATATACCAGTACGTCATTAGATTATACGAGTACATCGTTATACGAGCAGCAGTTCCGCGTCCCTATACAGGTTTTACTTATACTTATTTCATAGTCGTGCATCTTAGTTTATTTATTTTAATCATTTTTAAATTATTAGTTGTTTATCTCTTATTTATTTCTAAGTATTTCATGTTAATAGTTACCATTTCTCACATTTAAATTATTGTAAAAATATAGGCTATTTTTATAAAATTCAGTGTTAGTAATTCGAGCACTAACTTCCAAAATCTTTAAACTAACTTCCGCCCTCTTCAAGACATCTACTACATACCATAGGAAACACAATAAACGATTCCACTACATAATTAATATTGTTTAGATGATAGAATTGAATAATTCTATTTAATAACTCTTTGGAGGTAAACATAACCCCGCCCGTCCGCTAAAAGTCTTCTTAAATGAATTTTCCCGGAGAAATGTTTCAAATTTATGAAATTTATGGTAGGTTTATAATTTCTTCATTAGTAAATAGACGTTTAATTAGTGACAAATTATTTCTATACCAACTTTTAAATAATTTTATAAACTGGCCATATCTTGTAAATGAAATTTATTTCAACGTACCTTCTATTCAGACCATAGACACAATAATCTTTTTTCAGTAAACTTTGCACAAATTATTCATCACTTTTAAGAATTTTAAGACATGCTAATCTCTTTAACATTGACTTATATAGCAGCTAAAATGATTAGGAGAATAATTGGATTATCATAACTTTATCATGATTTTATTTAATTTTGTTTCGATTTAATGTTTGTTCCTTCTGTTACTTGTGTAATATTTTTAGAGTAGTACACTTTGGATGTAGTACTAGTTTGTAGTTTATAATCGATGTATGATGGTTGTTTTGGTGAAATATATTTTGTTTATGCAATAATTTATGTTATATACCAATGCTGTTTGTATAGTCATTTATAAAAGGGTTATGTTGTCCGTTAATGTAAATAAATAAATAAAAGTTGCAGCTCGTCATTTGTAGTCGATACAATCGTTTAAAGAAAATCATCGGAGCCGCTTTTGAGAAAATTGCGGAATACTGAAAAACGCACTTCCGGTAAACTGATTTTCTTTAAACTCGGAAGAAACCAAACACTCACAGACCATCTGCTAAAACCTTTTCGGAACTAAGGAGAACTTTAGCAGATTAGCATCTAAGAACTTTTTAAGACAAAGGGGACCTCAAAATGTGATACGGGGAAAATTCGATATCGATAGTTTCACACGATCGCAATACTTTCTCTTATAGCAGTAAGAGAAAGTAAAAAGTGCTTTAAGAAATTCACACAACTTTCTCTTTGTCTGGGCGTAAACCAGACACTCGATGCGAATGGCGAGAAGGTGATAGGAGCGAAAAATCTAGCTGCAAAAGAAAATGAATAAAAGTTGAAATAGATGATGCCACTCACCTTACGGCAAAGCGGTGATGAAAGCTTGAATTAAAGACTGAATGAGTTGATGAAGCTGAAAGGGAAAAGAGAGAAATAGGCGGAAAAGGGGTGTGTTTATGTGGCGTGTATTTGCAACAGAGAGAGAGAGAGAGAGAGAGAGAGAGTGTGTGTGAGAGAGAGAGAGAGAGAGAAGAGAGCGTGTTAATAAGAGATGGGAGGTGGGTTGAGTAATTCCCTTATAGATATAAGATAGAAGGAAACTAGGTGCGGATAAACCCTAACACCTAGAATAGCGGAGTTCTTCCCAGAACTGTTCCTGAAGTAGCAAGGTGCGATAGTCTTCCTATGAAGTTTTACACAAACTCGGTACGGGCACTTTGGAGAGGGGCGGAAGGCATACTTCGAGGGTAAAAATGCTGAATTTTTATGTTATTTGGGGCGAGTAAGAAAGGAGGAACACCGGTGAGCACTGGCTATAAACACTTATATACACTGGAGAGGCGCGATAACTAAATTTGGCGAAGTTCTTTCGTCAAAATCAAGAGAGCAATTCAAGTAATTTTATAAAGGGACAGAGGATATCTAAGGGTGTGGGAAGGTAAGAAGAGGCAAAACTCTGAGACATAAAAGGCGCCGCCAATCCCACTACCAAAAGAGAAAGAATGGGAAAGTGCGGGGATACGTGAGAACCAGGCTAGCGATGAAATGAAAAGGAAATAATGTTTTGGAAATAGCAAGGGATTAAAAATACAAACGCGATAAACAGATTTATAAAATAGAAATATAAAGAAGCAGTATGAAAACTTAAGCCTCAAAGGTGCCGCGACCGATCACTCTTATTGCAGTAATTACAGTTCTAAATGAAAAATTTTAATCAAAGTTGGGATTTTTACTAGATATTGAATTGGCCTCAATGCAGTGCAATAGGCGGAGCCATATACAGTGAAGTGATAGGGACAAACTGGAGGAGTAGTTCAACCAACTTTATAAGAAAAAAATGCCTCAATCAAAAGTTATAGGCTTCATTAAAGGTAACTAGTAACTAGTAAGTAAGGTGAAAATACCAACTCATGAAAGGAAATCGTTGTAACGTTTTTCAAGAAAATTGAAAAAAAAAATTGAAAAATCTATCGTGTATCATCTGTATCGTGGTATTTCTGGTTAGTCAGCTAACCAGATCTGGATGTCCTTCAAACTTGGAATGTTTGCCATTCAGAAAGTTGCACTTCTCGCTGGCGAATTTTGTTTGATATTTTCGTGTCGAATTCCCTGGCTTGTAAAGTGTGTCTCTGTATTCGTGTGTGGTGTGAGAGCAAAGAATAAATCAAAGAAAATTCAAACTTGATATTCTGTTAAGTAGTAACCAGGAAATCTGATAGGAAGTTTTTGATCGCCAATTGAGAGTGGCCATTATAATTTTGACTTTCTCTTACTAAAGAACTATTGTGATCGTATCAAAATTTTATATAACGAGTTTTCACCGGAAATATAATTTCTTAGGTCCCCTGAGCCCGAAAAAGTGTTTTTTTAGTGTTGATATCTTCCCGAATGAATGCCGAACATTTACGGAGACAGTCGAACCAGTTAACTACATAAATTGTACTGATTGTATTTATGTAACCAATTTCGAATTCAAACTGTGTGTTTGGTATAAACGTGTAACTCGTGAGAATACAATAAAGTATTGTTAAAATTAACTCGGCGTGTTTTTTCTTGATTTTCTGCATGGTTGAAATCATAAAGCTTAAAAGAAAAAACTTTAACATGTTCACAATAGGGAAAAAACAAGAATTTTTGTTTTATTTCTGTGCTTACTTCTATTATTTTCTGGACAGGGTTTAAAAAAAACAATAAACATTTTCAATATTTGACTTTTTCGTGAAAAATGGTGTTTTCCAATAGTTTTGGCGACTTTGTAGAAAACAACTTAAACCGTTTTCTTTAAACTTGGTATATCTACTATACACATAGCGAGGGCAAATTTTATTAGATACTTTTTAGTTTAGGTTCTTCCAGCTATTCATATAATATTGAAGCCAGAAAAATGTTAAAATTGCGCGTGTGAAGGAAATTTGTATATCTCACGGATTGTTTTTATTTTAATTTTGCTTAATTTTTTTTTTAAATAGCCATAACTATTTTCTTTAAACATGTCCATATTGTAAGTACATATTGTGTAAGATAATTGGTATCGATCGATCTTCTGAAATCCAAGATGATCGATGTAGAGAAGGTACAAAGTGGTTTATAAGGTTGTTTTATATAATGGCTCTTATATTGGCGGTATGTGCTGTGTATATTCTGCTGTGTTCTTTTTATTTTGTGCTGAACCTATGCTGCTGCTTTCTATTTTATTTTGAGAGGAAAATTTTTTTATTCTGATGAATTTGTGCTCGTGTGTATTTTGAGTTGTATTTGAAATATAATAAGTTGTAATTATGAGAACTGTGATGAATCTTTTGTACCTAAACATTGTTGAAGGCTGTAACAATTGTTAAGATACATCTAGCTGATTTTTGTGAACAAGTTGTGAGTAAGCACTCACATTGGGCTTCCTCAATAGTGTCATTTCAATAAAAAAATATACGATTTAGGATGGATTGAATGTTTTGAAGAAAATCGATTCTTGTGATATTCTATAAAATCGATCCTACGAGTTTTGATAAATTTGGTAAGCTGATATATGTATATAACAGCATATCTCTGAATTGAAATAGGAACATTAAAAATTAAAATGATAAGAAAGTTTGCAAATCAATAATACAGATTTCCCAATTTATTAAAAAAAAAAAATCGAAAAATTCTAGTTCAATTTTTGCTTGCGCACCCTCCCCGCTCGAATAAAATCAAGTCAGTTTCACCAACCGCAATATTTTATAAAAACATAATTCTAAACAGGCACACATGATAACCACAACTGCTATTATAATTTTACAATAGTCAGTATGTTGCACCAAATTTAGTAAACAATGTAACTTCGAACTTGAACATTGCACCCGTATCCAAACCAATCTCTTGATATGTATAAACATCGAAAACAGATGTGAGAAAGTAAAAGATACACGTCTCAAGTTTCAGGTAATAAAATAAAAATCTGTCGTATAATGTATTTAAGGTTAACAAATTTTCTTCAAACGTTAGCTATCTTCTTCTTCTTATGTTCTATCTTCTTTTAACATACCTCAGTGTTATATAAGTATTAGAACCGTATATAGTACTGAAGTGGCACTATAGAGGGAAGCTTAACCTTGCACTTCCCAAAATAAATTGCCTTCAAACATACATTTTTCTGGAAAATCTTTCAATAAAGGTGAATTGGGGCATTAATACTGCGGTTAGTACATGTTGGCAACATTTTATATTGGCAGGGCAATGGAATCGGAATATATTTATATAAGAACAGAAAAACAATTATTAACACAGACTATCTTTTTCACTTGATTATCTCAATAGTAACCTTACATAGGAGTACCCAAGTAAGTAAAGGCCGGCATATAGCCAACCTAAAAACAATAGAAATACTTGGATCACAACAGTACGCTGCAGTTTTCATGGAAAAACAATTCTGTTTTTTCTAAAACTATTTCAAAAATAACGAATTTGAAGATTTTTTTCTCGTACAAACATATTCACATACAGTAAAAAAAAAAAAAAAAAAAAAAAAAACAGGCAAAACGTTAAAGGCGTGGAATACGTCACAACATAAATAGAACAATACTAATAGAAGGGATTATTAGTTCAGTGATACTCGCATGTTTAACGCTCGAATAGAAATTTGCAAAATTGAGTTTTTATAGGAAACAAATGTTTTCATGTCCCCTGAATATGATTTTAGTGAATCGCGTTTATGAAGAAAATATCTTCACATGAAAACGCACGAAGCTGGAACTAGATTTTCTATTTAAAAACCCCATCACCTGACAATGAAAGCCATAGAATTAAACAGACAGGTTTTGGGCACAGAAAACGATATGACCAATTTAGCATTCATCGCGAGATGCTTTTAAAGGTCTCCATTACAGGTTTTCGTTCTGATAGAAAGCTTGTGTTTTCGGTCATTCTTACAGTATCAGATAACCTTCTAAGGAAGATTGGGTCCGTATGGTGTGATACTTGATAATTACCTCCGGAGTTACACGGTCGGTTCCAGAATTGCTAGTAGGTCTGGAGCTGCGGTCTATTTTTGAACAGGAGATCACCACTTGGCAGTGTCTCTTGGTGAATGGATCACTGCTTTACAGGCTGAGGTTTATGCTATTCTTTGTTGTATTTTGGATGAGAGAGTAAGTAACACTAGCTTCAAAGGTGTTTGTATCTGCTCGGACAGTCAAGTTGCGTTAAGGCATGTATCTTCACTTTCAGGTTGCTACTAGAAGATTCTATAAGACTAGAAGAGCTTTTTTCTATGAAAGATGTACTTATAGTCTGGGTACCAAGGCATTATGGGAATTTTCGGTAATGAAGAGGTGGATAAGTTTGCTAAATTAGGCGCCTGCCTCCCTTTCACCGGTCCCGAGCCTGCTGTTGGTGTATCTTCAATCACGTAGCGATCTAGTCAGATGATTTACAGCATTCATCCCTATGGATTAGTACAGTGAATTGTTGGCAGTCTAAGAGGCTCTTTGGGGTGAGATATTGCTGTCTTTCACGGACCCCTCTCAGGTATCTGGTTGGATCCCTCACTGGGCATTGTGGTTTAAAGAGATACCTCTACGTAATGGGGCTCATGCCGGATCCCTTTTGTAGAGTCTGTGACAGAGGAGGAAACACCATCCATCTTATGACAGATATCTTGGGTTGTGAGGAAACTACATTCAGGACCTATGGTAGGAACAGCATGTCTTTGGAGAGCTTAGGCTTTTTCCCCAACATTAATATTAAAAATTAATACGCGTTAATATTAATGTTTTTTTTTCAGATTTACACGATTTTTTTCGAAATCATTTCCAACGAATTCTCTTGAATTTTACATATTAGCTACACGTTATTCAGACCTATCACTTTTATTGTAAACATTTGGCTGGAAAAATGAATTTCGGCAGTTGTAAGGGAGCTGCAACGATAAATTTTCCTCTACAGTATAATGTATGGTTTCACTGCTTATATAGTATTGACATATACTAAAAGCATTGTTGGAATTCCAACTTTAGTGAGTTGTCTAGTAAGAAGTGACCAGTTCAAAAAATTTCAGCTTACAATTCCATTCATCGGCGTGATTGTCCGGACAGTCTGGCCAACCGTCGCACCAGTAAGAGCGATGTACCCGCGATCCATCGCTACATTCCACAAAATCAGCTGAAAACAAAAATAACAAATTAAAATTAATATTAAAATAATTTCAAAAAAATAAATAAAATAAAGCAATAATACAATCCAGATATAAATACATAGAACCTTGACTACAGAGTGCTTCGTCCGAGCCGTCTTTACAATCCTTACGGCCGTCGCAAACAAACCCAGGACGTATACATTCTCCATTTTCACAGCGAAATTCAAGATTCCAACACTGTCTATGGTCTGCAACAAAATAGGATAAACATAAAATCTGGTGTGAAACACTCACATGACTTTCTCTTACTGCAGTTTACAGAATTATATCCGGTATTTTAACCGTCGTAGTATGCATATTGGTTTTGTTCCTGCCCGGTTTCGGATTTTCATCCATCGTCAGAGCAAATTCACCAAGTTCGTGTAGAGAGTTCACTTCAACGAAATGTTTCTGTAGACTCACACTTGTTCACTTATGTCACTTGTAGAACACGTGTGACTCTAACAGAAACATTTTATTGAAGTGAACTCTCTACAAGAACTTTGTGAATTTGCTCTGACGATGGATGAAAATCCGAAACCGGTCAGGACAAAACCAATATGCATGCTACGAAGGATAAAATACCGGATGTTATCCAGCACTGCGAACCCACTCACATTTTCTACGGAATTATAATTGATTTTTAATTTCTTACTAAATGTTTGGTTGTCTCTAATTTTAAATCAATGGGAGAACTTAAATTTAATTAAATGACTTTTTTGATGTATGCATGACCTCTATCTCCCATCATGACCTCTATCTCCCATCATGACCTCTATCTCCCATCATGACCTCTATCTCCCATCATGACCTCTATCTCTCATCATAACTTCATAAATGAACTCCTCGGAAAAAAGTTCCAAACAAAATTCATAGACTGCATTCAAGTTAGAATACTAAATTTAATGAAATCCATCGGTGTTTTTATGAAGAAAATCGTATAAAACTGTAGGAAAGAACCTGATCTTTTAAGTTTCCGCGGCCATTTGCATCAAAACCACTTGAGTTTCCGGGTTGAGACCGCGTCAGAGGTTTATTAAATACCGACGTTTCGCCCATGTTGCAATGAGCCTCATCAGGGTCGTTATACCTTAACAGCCAATAAGGCAAATCTGTTTAGTAAAAACGCACTTCCGGTAAACCGATGTACTTCAAAGTCGGAATTCTGTCAACATATTCTAATTATATTATTTAGAATTATATTATTATTTAATTCTAATTATATTATTTAGATGATACGTACATCCTGCCAATTACAAAGGCTGCGCAATATATAGAGAACTCCAAAGAGCCAAGAGGATACCCCCAGTATATAGCCTCAGCATCTGCTCAACGCTTCTCATTGTGAAACCAGGATACTCTGCAGCTACTCAACCTACTGACTTCCCGTCACTCAAGAATTCAAGCCAGACAAAACACAATAACAATAGATCTACATATTCTCAGGTGGTCGCTTGCACCTGCTCAGTCTTCTGCACAGCCTGATATGTCTTCTCTCCTTAACTCCTTTCTTTCAGACTTCAAAACCCTTATCAATCCTCCTATAAACCTCTTAATCGCTGTAGTGAATACTCTACTTCCTCGCCTAGCTCCTTAATGCCGCTTAACCAACACTCTCTCACTATTCTCCTATGAAATGCCAACGGACTTACTAGACATAAACAAGAACTAGATATATTACTTCATGACAAACGAATTGACATAGCTCTTATTACTGAGACTCACTTTACTGACAGATCATATTTTTGTATTAACATATATGCTCTACAGGACTAATCATCCAGATGGAACAGTTCATGGTGGCTCTGCAATATTAATTCGCAAAAAACTAGCTCATTTTCTAATTCCTTACACCTCAACAAACTATCTCCAACCGACTGTAATTTCCTTACTGTCGGAACCATTTACTTATAATATAGCTGCAGTGTATTGCCCACCCAATCATGTCATCACCTCTGATCAGTTTCTATCCTTCTTCCAATCCTTAGGATTCCGATTCATCTGCGGTGGCGATTTTAGTTCAAAACATCCTCTCTGGGGCAGTCGCGTACTGCCCCTCTGAGGTTAACCCAAAGGCCGCATCCTCTACAATACCTTATTCCAAATTAACCTCTCCTGTGTTGCTCCCTCACACCCCACCTACTGGCCTACTTCCTTAAATAAACTCTCCTTGACTTTTTTGTTTGCTCAAATATATCCTCAACCTTTATTGAATCATATACACTACCTAATCTTTCATCCGACCATATTCCAGTAATACTATCCATGGATATTTACCACAAAGCGGCTCCTCCGAAACAAACACTGATTAACGGACCGATAGACTGGAATCTATTCAAAAATCTACTGGAACTTAAACTCAACTTGATTTAAACATCACTTAAAACGCCTAATGAAATAGACTCAAATGTTCAATACCTGACAAGTAATATAGCAACCTAGCATTTTCCAGGCGGAAATCTACGCTATTGAAAGGTGCGTTCAGTTGAACCTTGATCGAGGATATCGGAATCAGGAGATAGTTATCCTATGCGACAGTCAGGCGGCCATTAAAGCACTGAGCTCCTATGTAATCAGTTCTAAAATGGTATGGGAATGCCTAGGCAAGCTTAATGACCTAGACAGGAGTAATAAGGTTACCCTACATTGGGTGCCGGGACATGTCGGCGTGGAGGGTAATGAGGTAGCCGACACCCTGGCAAAAGAAGGCGCTGTATCTCCGCTTATTGGGCCTGAGCCCTTTTGTGGAGTCAGTGACCAAGTATTTCTAGAAGAAATTAAGAAGGAGGAGGTGGCTGAAAGAGCTCGTCTCTGGAACACCATCCCGGGACTGAGGCAGGCCAAGGTCTGTCTGGGTGGCTATAACCAGAAAAGGTCGAAAGCCTTCATCAGTCTGAGCAAGAATAGGATCCGTATTCTTACGGGATTCCTTACGGGGCATTGCAGACTCAGGGGGCACCTGAGGAAGCTTGGCCTAGAAGATGACGGCGCATGCAGATTCTGTGGAGAAACGGAGGAAACTCCGATACATCTCCTCACGGACTGTGATGCCGTCATTCAAAGAAGATTCAGCAGTCTGGGTTGTTACCAGATAGGGGAGGAAGAAATACCCACCCTAGAACCTTCCAGGATCCTGAGATTCCTCAGGGAGCTAAACCTGGAGAGGGTGCTGTAGATGAGCTAGCTCATCTTAGGCACCAGAGGGGGGGTACAATAGATCAAAAAAATGGTCGCGGTACAGAACCCTCAAAAAAAAAAAAAAAAATATATATATAGCAAAGCATATGGCAAGCCACATACATTTAAGGATGCTTATTACGAGGAAGGGACGAGCAAGAGTTCTTTGGCAGCGCACTCGGTACCCGTCACACAAACACTCACTTAACATACTTACCAGACAACTAAACAATGAACACAAATATTACAACAACCAATACGCCAATTACACCGCATCTAACAACTGACGATAACTCCTTGTGGGACGCTACAAGACGACTGCTCAAATATCGAATAGTCTCAGCTCCTCTACGCCATGACAACGATACTTCAGCTAAAACAGACACAGAAAAAGCTAATCTTCTAGCTTCGTATCTCAACACTGTATTTATCCAAACTCCGACATTCAAGATGCAGAACACATTTCTAATATCACCAGTGAACTTGACATCCCATTACCTCTTTCACTTCCTCCTGAACCCATTACTCCTTCTGAAGTCACACAAATCATCACTAACCTCCCTAAGAAGAAGAGCCCTGGTTACGATTTAATAACTTCAAATATTATTCGTCAACTTCCCCGCAAGCCATCGTATATCTAACTACTCTCTACAATGCAATATTTAGGACTACATACTTTCCTATCCTTTGGAAATTTGTTTCCGTACGCATGATTCCTAAACCAAACAAACCTACGCATCTCCCAAGCTTTTACCGACCCATAAGCCTGCTATCTATTTTAGGAAAAATATTCGAAAAGTTACTTCTTTTACGCCTTCAACCATTACTAGGCTCTCTCCAAATTATCCCTCACACCAGTTTGGATTCCGTAGTGGACACTCCACCATTCAACAATCACATCGCGTTGTAGATGTCATCCCTACTTCCCTCGAGCGGAAGCAATTTTTTTGCGCTGGTGTATTCTTGGACGTGTCAAGGGCGTTTGATTGTGTATGGCACGAAGACTTGTTGTGGAAGCTCAAAGGCATTTTACCCAAAACTTACTATCATACTCAGATCATATTTACCTCATATATTAATCATCTACCTCACCGCTTTATCCTATTCTTGCTGGCGTGCCACAAGGCAGTATCTGGGCCCTATACTTTATTCAATTTACACTGCTGATATCCCCACACATCCCAATACAACCATTTTTACTTATGCCGATGATACAGCAATCCTTTCACCTCATAAAGATCCTGTAATTTCAAAACATATTCTTCAATGTTATCTTCAATTATTAGAAACCTGGCTAACGAAATGGAAAATAAAAATCAACACGAACAAATATAAATTTATAGTATTCACTCTAAATAAAAAAGTAATCTCTCCAGTCAATCTCTACAATACTCTTATACCACCTGCAGACCATGTTCGTTATCTTGGACTTTATTTAGACAAACGTCTGACTTGGAACCCCCATACTAGACTCAAACGAACTTCCTTTAAGCAACGTTTCAGACTTCTCTGCCGACTTCTTGACAAACGCCATAAACTGGCTCTACAAAATAAAAGACGACTTTATACCACTCTCCTCGCACCATTTACGAGGAGATTGCGGACTAGAACTTTATGGGACTATAAAAAGAAATAATCTCAACAGACTCCAAACTCTTCAATCCAAGATTCTACGTCGGGTCGTCGATGCTCCTTTTTACGTCTCAAACAAAACAATCCATACCGACTTGAAGATTCCATTTATACACACCCTAGCAAAATCTAGATATCTCAAATTCCATAGTAATCTCTCCCGCCATCCTAATCCTCTAGTTCACACTCTCTCTTCAAATTCACTTCCGAGTAATCCTTCAAGACGACTGAAGTGTCGTTGGTCCCGCGACCTCCTGGGGATCTGATGGAGGTTATCAGTGGATAACTTATCATTCACACCAATCACGCCTCCTTTATATGTACATTGATCATTTTTACTTGTTACATACAGAGAATGTAGTTGTAAAATTCTAAATAAAAAGAAAAAAACAAAAGATGATACGTACAATTGTATAATAAAATAAAATAGTACTTTAGATGAAAACATAACCCCACCTCTCACCCAAAAGCCTACTTAAAATGAATTGTATTTACTTATTTATACAGGGTGTACACGGAACAGAGGTCGAAACTTCGGGAGGTGATTCAGCAGCTCAAATGCAACACAAAATATTCTATTTACTCTGGCCCGATTCTCAATAGTGTTCAAGATTTTGCATTTTTAACTTTTCCGTCGATATTCGCGTTTTTCACCATAAAAACGGTCGTAACTTTTCTATTCTTTAGCCTACAACAAATCTGTTTATTCCAAACGAAAGAGCATTAAATTTCCTATAATTTACTTAACCCAGAGCCGCATAGACGAATGTCTAAAAAATTCGTCCTCTGTAAATTTTCAACTGTATTTTTTCAATAATTAATGAATCAAGGAAGCAGAAAGCGTTGCGCATTTATTGAGCTTCAGACCATATGAAATTTGTTTCTTTTTAATATTACCTTACCCCGAACAGAGGGGTGTGAATGGAGAAAACTGGGAAGTTGCGTAACCGACTTTTCACTGGTATGAAATTATTATTTTCCTCATGTCAATTTTTGGAGAAGGAATAAAAAGAAAATAACCATTTTAGTTTTAAATTATTATGACAAAACCTCCATTGTGTCAATAAGATAAGTTGCACAAACTACTGTTGTCAAGAAACTAAAAATTTGCCATTATTCTTTCCCACTTCCTTGTTTGAATATGGAAATTTGTGTAGACATCAGTCATTGGCATCTAAATAAATATCATAGATTTAACATAAATCATAGCTCGTTTAATTGAAGGTTTAAAATAACGTTTTGTTGATATCATTACCCTCTAATACCCAATGTTTGGTTTGTCAAGGTAAATATTTACACAAATAAGAAATCCCTTTAATCCACTCATAATAATGAAAATAAACATTTTGCTACATTACTTGATTTTTTGTCAGTTCACTTTTGATTGTCAATAATATAGGCGGGTAGAATCATCATAAATTAGGCATCGAGATCATGCCAAGAGTACACCGACATGGTTTTTGCGTACGGTGCCGCTCGTGGAAATGTTCAACAAGCGGTAAGGGAATACCGAGCGCTTTCTCCGACACGACGTGCACCTGACTGGAGAACGATAGTAAGAGCGTATAGGATTTTACGAGAAACTGGCAAAACTCCGAACCAAGCAGGTTCACTTTTGACAGTTTTCAATAATAATCCGCAGTTAAGTACTCGGAGGGCGGCATTGCAAATAGGTACATCGCATAGCACGGTATGTTAAGAAATGATGGCATACATCCATATCACTTCGCTCCTGCACAACATTTATAATCACTAGTTAAGGAATTAAGGACCCAATATTGCGAGTGGTTTTTGACAAAGAGAAGAAATGACCAGTCATTTCCTAATTCTGTGCTATGAACGGATGAGGCAACATTTACAAGGCCAGGTATTTTTAATTATCACAATAATCACATTTGGTCCCAGGAGAATCCACTTGCAATTAGAGAATCCCCACTATCAACGGCTGGGAATTTTGGAGAGATATCTTTTACATCCCATAATTTTGCCACAGCGTCTTAATTCGGACAACTACTTTCAATTTTTTGAAAATGATTTACCAACATCCCTTGAAGATATTCCTCTTCGAGCAAGGACAGAAGTATGTTGGCAGATGGGCGGATGTCCCACAGGTTTATTCTACTTCCATCGAGAACAGGGAACAACTAATTGGAAGAATCACAGTTGCATGCGATAAATTGATGCAGAATGCTCAAGAAATAGGAAGTGCAACCTCGTCAGTCTTAAAACGGAGCAGGTTATGCATTCGAGAAGAAGGGGGGCTATTCGATCAATTTTTGTAGCGATTTTAGGTAGGCACCTACCTATTGTATTTTATTACCCATTACCTATTGTATTTGATTGTTACTGTATTTTTTACTTCCATTTTATTAAATAATAATTGTTCAAAACTAAAATGGTTATTTTATTTATCCTTCTCCAAAAATTGACACGAGGAAATTAATAATTTCTTATCAGTGAAAAGTCGGTTACGCAACTTCCCAGTTTTCTGCATTTACACCCCTCTGTTCGGGGTAGGGTAATATTAAAAAAAATAAAATTCTACAGATCTTGTAGCTCAATAAATGCGCAACTTTTTCTGTAATTGGGTTGACAAAATACAGTTGACAATTTTAACAAAATGGATTTTTTTTAGACATTAAATTAAAAATTTCATGATTCATAAGAAACGTTTTGAGGCTATGGGTTAAGCAAATTTATAGGAAATTAAATGCTATATATAGAGCAGATTTGTTGTAGGATAACCCATCCACACAGACCATTTACTAATAAACATTTTTTTTGACTCAGAGTACCTCAAAACGTGTAGTTCCGTTGGAAATTCGATATCGAAAATTTGACACGATGATAATACTTCCTGTTACTAGCAGTTCTAAGAGAAAGAAAAAATGAAAATAAAATTCGTATTAATTGTCAACATATGGCAGTTAGTGTTTCCAAACTTTGATGTATATGGCCCTCTTTTCGCATAAATATTTTTATGTATTCACACTTTAATCTATTTTGTGTAATTTTTATAAACACATACTTTTTCTAACTGCTATTAGAGGAAATATTGTAATTGTGTCAAATTTTCGATATCGCTTTTTCACCGGAAATAAACGTTTTGAGGTCCTCTGAGTCAAAAAAAGTGGTTTTTATAAAATGGTGTGTGAATGCAGTAAGAACGAAATATCGCAGAACGTCATACTTGGCATTCTATTAGGGTATTAGCATGGGATCCGACAGGAAGTTAGCTGCCACAATTCCTCAATCAGAAATACCCACTTTACTGCTTGGATTGTTCAGTTTTTTTTGCGATTTTCTCGAAAACGCTTCAACAACTTTCTTTAAACTTAGTATATCGACTACTCATACAAAGAGATACATTATTTGAAACATTTCTCCGGAAAAATTCATTTAAGATGGAGGGTATGGGTTTATGTTTTCCACTAAAGTGCTATTTCAGTTTATTATGCAATTCTATCACCTAAATAACATTACTTAGAATTAAATATGTTGTGGAAATTCCGAGTTTGAAGAAAATCTAGCGACCGGAAGTTCATTTTTTACAGAAGATATTTCAGTTTTCTACGATTATATCCATAATAAAAACACCGACGGGTATCATTAAATTAGTTACACTATGAATACAGAGACCTAATACTTTTATTGGGAATTTTTTCCGTTAAAGTTTATTGGAAGAAGATTAGTACAAAGTAAAGACGTTTAGTAAAAACTTTAATTTCACTTAAACTGTGAGGGATGGGATCAGCTCAGTGGTTAGCGCAGTGGACTCATACGCGGAGGACGCGGGCTCGAGTCCACCTGTGCTGCCCTTAGATTTTCTCTTCCTAGGAGCCACTACAGCTCACTGTTCAGTGATGGAGAGAACACTGTCCATAGGCCGGCAGTGCGCTGAGACTGCTCCGGGCGCTAATGACAATAGAATGTTGACGCGCCTTAAATTAAAAAAAAAAACAAACAAACTGTGTAGCTGCAGTAAGAGAACGTGGTGTGATTGTTTCACCCTAGATTTGATTTGTTTTATGTATTTTTTGAAATATCTAACATTTTAACACATAAACAGCCCTATATATGTATTTTAGAATACGGAATATGGTATATAAACGAGTTTTACAAAATATATTTAATAAAACATAAAATTAATAATTTTAATGTGATGGATGGGGGCCTGTTTTGATGAACAATTTTTTCAAACCGAGGTAAAATGGTAGTTTACCTCAACATTAGTCATAATGGTATACAACGGAATTATACAAATTTGTCATAAAAGCACTAATTTTGTCTGCACTATCACACATTCATCACAATCAAATGTCAAATTTAGGATCATGACTCCCACTTAAGATCAGCGGCAGCTGACTCTTATGTTTAAAGAGCAAAGCATACTCTTTTGCTAAATTTCTCTCTTGCTAAATTTGCTCTTGTAAAGAATTTCTTTCGTATAAGTAATATTTTTATTAACACTATTATCAAATAGACATTGTATTATGAGAGACTACAAATACATAGCTAACTCCCAATTGTCACCATCATTTTTTGCGAAGATATAGCAGAAACGCTGCCAAACTTTCATCTGATTCACGCAGACGGGTCAAAACAAGGTGAAGACGGCAGACCTTTTACGATCCTGCTTTACAATTCCATAAGAGTTAAAACTTCCACATCACGCTAAAGTCTATGTACTGCTAAAGTTGTTGCCCCATTATAGAGGCCTTAAAATTCATTGGAGAGAAATTTGTTGCAAAATCTGCTGTCCTTACAGACTGCAAAAGCGTTTTAATCAAGCTCCTCAATTTAAAGATTGACTCCACTACACACTTTTAGTGGGACTAGTTGAGGAATATGTGAAGTGGTCTCTATGGGAAGACAGTATGGGTTCGTGAACGTTCCGGAATAGCAGGGAACAGTAAGGAAGACGATCTTGCAAAAGAAGACATTTTGGCAGAATATAAGTTGCCTTACTTCGATTACAGGAAGATCATAAAAGAAACGGTTTTGACGGATTAGCAAGAAAGGTGTGCTGCCTCTGTAAAGGGGAGTCTCTATAAGAAGTATACCCCTTGTCGTTGGAAAGAAAGACAAATTACGAACTACAAGAAAGATTGTAAGAATAATACATGGGTTAAGGTGGGATTTGTAAGTCGTATTTACATAAAATTAATAGAGCTGTCAATAACCACTTTGACTGATGTTCAGAAAATTCTGATCTTCCACACATTTTTATGACTTGCAATAGTCACACAATTCATAGAATTAAAAGTGTTTAATTCCGTAATAAAGAAACTGACTAGCCCATTTAATTACATGTGCAACCTGGTTCAGGCAAATCAATTATTTGAGGATATGATAGAATTCGTAAATGGGCCAAATATATATGAGTATGAAATTATTTATTCAATGAAACAGAAGATGGCTGATGGCTTATTGCTGTCAAGAATAAATAAATAACCATTGATTGTATCTACATATAAAACAAATTAAACTATTTCCGAAATTTGCACTGTTTATGACAAAATAATAGTTAGTTCTCAAACAGTGACGGTAATGCTTGTTTACACTCGAGTTCAGGTACTGAGACCAACTTGAACGAGAGTATAAAAATACTTTACTCATGTGTTAAATATTAAATTTCTTTCTGCAATCGCCTTAAACTGGTTCTTAACTTATATCAGTGGCGGCTCCTGACTTGGATATGTGGGGGTTCAACATTTTTTTTAAATACATTACCTATCATTATTAGTATCTTGGCTAGATAGAAATCATGAAGTAAGCCAGGAGCCAGGTAAAAACTTGCCTCCCTCGCCTACAATTAAATATGTTAAATTAACAATAAATCTGTCACTGTGCACCCAGAGAAAAACTGCGAAAAAAAGAGTTGTACCATTTGAGTTCGAAAATTAAGTGGTTAACTTAACGGAAATTTTTATTATGTAAATAAAGTGTTTCGGTTCAAAGGAAATGTCAATGAGTTAGCATTGGTTCTTCGCTGGGTCATATATCTTAGTGATGTTTTAAGTACCAATACCAACATCAAATTTTTATAAATATAAAAATAATTTATAAATATGAATATAATATATAAAAAACCACACATTGGCACAGACACATCACATCATATGAGTAACGCCGCTACAGGGCAAAGTGGAATGTGCAAATAACTCCGGGTAAGATCGGGTAAGTTCAATGATGTTCAACGCACGTGCAACCCCCACTCTTATTTTAAAAAAGTTAATAAGAATATACACATTTCTATACTAACACAAAGAAAATTTTTATATATACACACATATATATATACATATATATTAAATTCTCCAGCGCGACGCCCAACTGTAAGCCCCCAACTTCCTACATTTTTATAGATCTCCTGGTATACATACAATTCACTACAGTATACAATTCATTAAACAAACATATTAAAGGAGCTTCTATACTGATATACGTTCCTATTCTTTTATGTCTGACTCTCCTTTATCTCTTCTTATAAACAAACAATTGTGTATAATCAGGCCAATATATACAATTTTACTGTGACTAATGTTCGTAACTAATATAAAAATGAAAATGTTTTTTTGAAATTGAAATATGAAATGAAAATAAGAAAATTTGCTACTTTTTTATTTAATTCTTTTGTTTTTCAAATAGCTGCGGGTTCAGTAGCGCAATCGCGAATGCCAGTAGCTGCCACTGACTTATGTGAATATAAACAATTATGAAAAGATGTAAATATAGAGATGAAATAAAGATGTACTTTATTTCAAGTCAAAATACTCCCTCTCTTTGTTTATAACCTGCTCTCTTTGGAATAAAAACTCAAATCCGTTGCTTTTGAAATATGTTCTTGTTTTCGCGTATTGTTGTTATAATAATAATCATTTATTTCAAAATATTATATATACATATATACAGTTTTTACATGGAGTTTCAGTTTGTAATATAACCTCCTAGCTATTTACATTAATAAGGATAAAAAGTTAAACAAGCTAAACAGTTATATTAAGGGGAAAAATGGCAAAAACCCTAAGCAATACAAACTCCCTTTATATGAGCACGTTTCTCACCGTGCGAAGCCTGTATTCAACTCCAACTTTATAGTCCCCTATGTGTCTGCAAAGTGTGTTATTACTAAGGCTGGTGAAGGCAAGAAACTTTTCAGTTGCGAGGAAAATAATTCTTCTACTTTGTCCATTTTGCAATATTCGTGTAAATCATTAATTCTTGTATATCGTGGCATGTTCGTTGCTAGCCTTAAAAACTTGTTTTGCATTATCTGCAGGCCATCGATATTAGTTCTGCAGGTAATACTCCAGGAGGGGCATGCATACAATAGCATGGGTTTGACAACTACCTCATATAGCAACGGCTTGTTGCTTGGGGCCAGTTTAGACTCTCTGCAGAGTAGCGGAAATAGTGCTCGGATCGCCGCCTTGCCTTTGTTCCTTTACGTGAGGCGTAAAGGTAAGTTTACGGTCGAGAGTGACACCTAGATAGCGTACGGAGCTAGACCAAGGCACTGCCTGCCCTCGGAAGTGTACTTCTTTCCAAAGCACGGGTCTACGCTTGGAAAATAAGATAGCTTCGCTTTTGCTGCTATTAATTTTAATTTTCCATCTATCGCAATATCTGCTGATGCAGGCCATTGCTCCTGACAATCTAAACGCGATTGTGTCAATTCTCCATGATGAAGAATAGAGAGCAACGTCGTCAGCATTTAAGGCCAAGCTAACGTTTTTGGGGTTAGGCAGCATGTTGAAATATATAAGAAATAGCACCGGGCCGATGATTGAACCCTGAGGAACTCCGGCAGCAATTTTGTAATGTTCATTTTGTGAGGGTAGAGTTTATGCGACACGGAATTTTTTGTTTTCCAAGTAGGAATGAACAATTTTGGTGATGTAGGGAGGGAAGTTATAATTAATCAGAGAGTAGACCATCGTGCCAGACTGTATCAAAAGTCTTCTGAATGTCCATCAGCACCAAACCTGTATGTTTACGGTGATGGAAAGCAGCAGTTATGTCGTCTGCTAGCCTAGTTATCTGAGCAGTTGTAGACAGACCAGACTTAAAGCCAAACTGCTCCTCTCTGATGATACCGTTAGAATTAGAATTAGAATGCTGCAGGGGGGAACTAAAACCCAGGCACCGCAGCCTCCCATTGAGGCTTATTGTGCCATCCCCTCAAACCTAGTAGCGGAAGCCCCCCTCTTCATGAGGTCCAGAACCTTCCCCACCAGTCCCTCCTGGAGCACGATTTCCTCCGGTCTCAACGTGCCGAAGATCTCGTACCTCAGTCTAGCGATTGCAACGCAATCAAACAGCAGGTGAGAGGCCGTCTCCTCCTCCTCCTGACACAGTCTGCACAAGGGCTCTACACTACCAACCCCACCTTGTGCAGATGTTTTTTGAACCTGCCATGCCCAGTAAGCAGGCCCGTTATCAGAGCAATCTGATACCTGCTTAACCCCAGGATGTATCTGGTCCTTCTTTCACCCAGCTCTGGCATAACCATTTTGCCGTGTTTCGCTCCAGTACTCAGCCTCCAGTATCGGTTATGTTCCCCCCGAGTCCAGTCTCTCAGAGCCGCTCTTACCATACTTTTGGCCACCCCTAGAGCAAGTTCCGGTCCGAGGAAGGGAGTGTTCGCTCCCTCCCTGGCCAGTTGGTCGGCTATTTCATTTCCTATGATCCCCTTATGCCCCGGCACCCATACTAGTCGCACTTTGTTGTGCCGGGCTAATGCCTCCAGGGAGTGTCTACACTCCCTGACCAAGGGGGAGGTGATTCTGAACGCCCAAAGAGCATTCAGCGCAGCCTGGCTGTCCGAGAAGATGCATATCTCTCTATTTCTAGAGTCCATACGCAGGTTCTCCTCAGTCTGATACCGTTACTTTCTATGCTTATTAATTCTTGTTAACAGGATTCTTTCAAAAATTTTGCTGATGGAACTCAGAAGACTTATAGGTCTGTAATTGTTAGGGTTACTAGAAGACTGAAGGTTTTAAAGTGAGGATAATTTTTGAGGTTTTCCAAGGAGTCGGGAAGTGACCAAGAGTGAGTGATTTCTTAAGTAGGTTGATTAGGAATACAAGGGCTTTTCGAGGAAGGTGTTTTAAAAACAGGTTATGTATATTATCGAGGCCTGGGGACTTTTTCTTTCAAGAGTTTATAATTTGGGAAATTTCTTTAGGACTTGTTAGTTTACAGTCAGCAAAGTCGTTAGGACTTGATAGAAACAGTTTTTGAGAAAATGTTTAATTTCAGTTGCTACTCTTTTACAGTGAGTATATTGGCATTTTGCAAATGTACCTGTTCCAAATACTCAGCCATGAGATTTGCTTTATCGTTATCGGAGCAAGCTTCAGTACCGTTACATATGATTGGAGAATGGTCGTCCGTATTTTGAAGGTAGATTTTGTCTGACTACCTTCCAGTAGGAAGGGTTATTAGGGTCAAGTGCAAAAATGTAAGAATGCCACCTGCTGTTCTTCCAAATCTGAACCTGCTTCTTGACAATGTCCTGTAGACGGTTCAGTAATGATTTGAGGGGGTGTGTTCTTTATGTTTGAAAAGGTGTCTGATTTTGTTTTTAAATTTAATCAACAATTTAACATTATCTGGGAGGTTAAGGGTTTAACCAGCTGGACGCCTAGGAACCAATTCGGCGGCAGCAAATTCGATTAGGTTAGTTAAGTTTACACATGATTCATCTATAGAAACATGATCGGTCAGTTGATGATTTGGTTAGGTGAGTATGATTGGTCAGGTGAGTATGAAGATTTAGGTGCTCATTTATTAGGGATTTTGAACTTGCTCCAATTTGCACGTTTGAGACCTCATTACAGCAGGTTGCACAATTGGGGTAAGAAAGAGTTGGAAGGAGACAGGGTTATGATTACTTGAAAGGACGGGATGACTTTCAGGGGTTGTGAAATTCCTTACATTTTTAATCAAATCTATGTCAAGAGTACTCGTCTATGTAATGAGAAGGAGGGACATATGTAGGGAAATGAAGAGTATTCAGGGCAAAACCGTGGTCCAGTGATAAATCAAGCAACTGTTCGCCTGCTGAATTATTAGTAGTACAATTCCAAGCAATGTGTCTTGCATTAAAGTCTCCCAGCAAGATAACACATCCATGCAATGAGAATAGCTCTAATATATCATTATCATACCATCTTTTATTAGGGACTCTATAAAAGGAGATAATGAGCACAGACATGGAGGCGAAAAACACTTCTAGACCAACTGCCTCGAAAGAAGTAAGACTGGGCAATGAGACCAGAGCGTGTTTGATACGTTTAACAGCGATAGCTACACCACCTCCCCTTGAGTTGGGGTCTTTTCTATATAGAATATAACCATTTAATTTTACTCTATGTATTGAGGCAAGTTTGGTCTCAGACAGGGCATAGCAATCTATATCCTTGTCCGATAAAACCTGAACTAGTTCATTAGTTTTGTCTTTAAGTGAGTTAGCATTCCATTGGAGAAGCCTAAATGTGTTCGAACGACAAGCTGTCAATCTGACAATGAGAAAATTGCCTCTGCAATAAGTGCCAACATAGAAATAAGATCAGGGGGAGTCTTAATTTGAACAATAATCGATTTAATTGTTGTAACATTAAACATCGATTGTAATTGGTGTCCTAAAATTAAACATTTCTTGAAAGATGTTAATCAAAGAAAAAAGAGTTATTTCTTCATTAGCTGGTGTTTCCTGTTGCTCCCTGCATGGGTGGACTCCCCAGACTGAAGAAGGGAACGCTTCTTGGTTGGTAGTATTTCTCCTGTTGAGAGCAGGAAATTGTGCATGATCCGCTAAGATAGGTGGGTCTGGTTTAAGCCTTGGGTTTGTTCGATACTTCTTCCTAGCCTTTTGAGCAGCAATAACTGGGCACTGATTGTCCGAAGATCTGTGTGTACCTCCACAATTCGCACATTTTGCAGAGTTGACAATATTTTTCTGAGGACACTCTTCAGAGCCGTGGTTCTTAGCACAATGCTCACATTTAGGTGTTTTATGACAATGCATAGCCAAATGGCCTATTTCTTGACATCTGAAACATCTAATAACGATGTTTTTACTCTTATACTTCTGCCACTGAACATGGCAGTAGGCTATTGCCTTCACATTAAGGATATCTTTGATGGGTGTGCCCTTGCCAAAGGAAATAGCGAAAACTGGCAATCTACTAGAATGTTCATCCTCTCTTTTATAAAATTGATCAACTTTAACTACAGACAACCCATGACTGGCTAGATCTTCCTTTACTTCCTCAGGGGTTATAGCAGAGGGTAGATATACAACCATTTTTGGACCTAATTCAGATCTAGGTGTGTATGAATGAAATTCAATGCCAGCTTTCGAGATGTAGTCTTTGAAGAAGTTGTAATCCTGCAGATTTTGTGTATAAACAATTACTGTATTTTTCTTGTGTTTAAATTCAATTTGTCCAGTGAGTTTCGCCTTGATCAATTTCACAGATGTGAATGGTGTTTGAATTGAGAATACATGACGACAGGTGGCATGTCAAATTTCACTTTAGGTGACGAGTTGAGTTTAGTTAAGTTCTTACTAGTAGAAGGGATCACGGGAGTTTCGTCAAAGTCATTTTCATCAACAGACAATATTTGAAACTTATTAGAAGTTGTTATCTCCTGATTAGGACTAGTAATAACTTTTCTTTTAATTCCAGTTTATGGTATTTTCGTGAAGCTAACTTCTTGAGGTGAGAGTTCAGTTCAGAATGTGATAAACATCGTGTCTGTGTTCTGTTGATTTTTTTTATGGTTAAAAACGGAATTAAATTATAAAAATTGGACAAATTGTGTAGTAAGTAGAAAGCTGTAAGTGTGAAAACTTTAATGAAAATTTATGCAAGGATTACAGAGATATTTGTAATTATTAGAATAATTATTTTTAATTCTTATAAAGTCTTAATAACAACATTCTGTGTAGTGGGGAGAGTCAGTTCGTCTATAGGTGTGGGTAGGTGTGTCTATGTGATGGTTGGTGTTTATATATGAGCTTTTATTATCAATATTTTTTTTTTTTTTAATTCAAGGCGCGTCAACATCTATGGTTATTTGCGCCCGGAGCCTTCTCAGTGCACTACCGGCCTCCGGATATTATCAATAGAGGATTAACCTATAGAAGGTAAATAAACATCCAAATACATATGTAGATAGGTAAAATATTGTCTGCTCAATAATAAGCTGACCTCCGTTGATTAATTCCTCTTGCATTTGTTTACTTTGTGCTAGTTTAAAAGTAATTAAACAATTAAAATAAAATTAAAGTAATTGGATAAACAAAGATAAAATATTAAAGAGGGCAAGATGAACTTACCAGTTGGAAAAATGTCGGTGCAAAATCTAATGGACCTTTTTGGTAATCTATTAGATTCAAAAAATTTAGTTGCAAAGAATGATCTAGAAACAATTACTAAAAAAATGGAAAAATTAGAAAACGAAAATAGAAGCTTAAAATTACACATTAAAAACTTGGAAAATAAAGTTGAGGTTATGTCCAAAAAAATAGAACAAATAGAGAATTAAGGAGGAGAAGTAACTTGATATTTAAAGGTGTAAAAAGATTGATACAAAAATTAGTTTGGAAGAGCAGTTAAACAATTTTGTTAGAGAAAAATTAGATTTAGATCAGCAAGGTAATGTTGAATTCACTAAAATTTTGAAAACGTACAAAGAGAGGGGGATAACAACCATTCTAGCGAAATACAACAATAATGCAATAAGCAAAGATATAATAAAGAATGCCATTAAACTAAAAGGCACGAGAATTTTTATTGAAAGAGATATATGTCAAGAGACACGCGAAAAAAGAAATAAATTACTAATTTTGAAGCAAGAGCTTATTAGAATGAAGAAAAATCTAAAAATAAATGTGAGAGAAAACAAAATCGCGATACAGAATGAATTTTTTAAATTGGAAGAAGACCAGTATGTAATTAATTCAAGAGGAAATACAGAAGAAATACTAAAGAAGTTGGTAGGTGAGGAAGGAATTAATTTAACTAATAAAATACTAAATACACAGATTGCTGAAATAAATCAGAGGACAACAACCCCGATAATGAACAAAAACAGCTATAGCAATTAAATAATGTCGATGGATGTAACACCGATACGACTAAAAATAGGTAAAGGAAGGAGGATATACATAAGATATTATATATTGTTACTTATAACTGCAGATCGCTCAGGGAGAATAATAGATTGGAGGAAATACTGAATGACTTAGAAAATATTGAGTGGGATATAGTAGGATTAGGAGAGGTGAGAAAGGACAGGGAACAGTGTATTCAATTACAAGATGATAAGATTTTTTATGTAAATGGATGCTGAGGAGGACTGCATGTGGAGGAGCAGTCTGGCAGTGATGAACATGGGACAGCAAAGAGTGGATAAGAATGAAGGAAGTTTACCTGGGTTTAGAGTGAAAATTAAGAAGTGGGGGTTAACGGCGCGAGTCATAATTATAAAGATACAACATATTTATGTATTTTATTGCTCAGGAAGATCTGGTATATATATTTGCAATAATGTTATCAGTATCAGTAATTAATATTTTGAATAACCGATTTATTGTTTACTATTTACTTTGATTACTTTAATTGATTTATTATATATCATTTCTGTTATAATAAAAGTATCATTTTAAAGACAAGAATTTAATAAATTTAATAAATAGGAGAGGAATGGTTTTAAAAAATCGTTTAAAAGGTAATTAATAACGAAGTAGTTTATTTAGTTGCTTATATATTTGCAAGCAAGTTTTGTTTTGATTAAAATGATTATAGAAGAAACTGTATAAATGTAAATAAGTACTAACTAAACTCTATACCTTAATAAGGTGCCTCAGCAATTTTTGCTGAATTGCAGTTTTTTTTTTGTAAAAAGAATTAATTATTCATTAATGTAATTGTAATAAACCGCAATAAATGGCTAATAATAATAATAATAATAACTTCTTGAGGTGACTGAGTGTTTACGCCATCCATAGCTTCATATACAGAATCTGTACAATGTGGCACTGATCGGCCAGAACTGCTGGGCTAGGGTTAGTATATGTAGTTAGAGTAGTGGGGACAATTCTCCCACCACTAGTTACATACACATCACCGTCACCCACCTTACATACACATGACCTCACCTGTGTGACTGGTCAACTTGTTTAATATTTGAGAATAAATATTATTTAAAAAAAGTAGAAAATAATCTTAAAAAGTTCAGAAATAATGAAAAAAACACTGTAGATTTACTGAATAAACGAAATAATTTTTAAGTATCAATTAGAACGAAAAAAAACTAGAAAGTTGGTAGAACAATAACACAGCAGTTGTGAACTGTATGCCGTCCAAAGGCCAAGTGATATTGTTGATAGATGTCGGTCAAGTTACGATTGATTCATTACTTTGATTCACTTGTGAGTAAGAAGCGTTTTTACTTCTTGTCACTTGTGATAAGGAATCAACCATAGTAACAGCATCGTACAATTTAACAATAAATCTTAAAAATTTCCCTGATCGATGAAAAGGCCGAAAACCTCTTCTCCTACTTAACCTTAGCTAGAGGTTTATTATGTAAGCACAGTATCTCTACAAAACCCCATACCGCATGCAATTTCATCAGTTCATCCGGTTAAGTAATTTCACGTCATTCCATCAAAGCAATCAGCCTATAATACATAATATTGGTACATATTTTTTAAGATTGCGCTAAAAATTGTTACCATAATTATTTGGTTAGGATCAGATGGGCCACCTTTCATATGAATTAACTTCATGTTTGCTTTATGGCAGAATCTGGGGGTGGGGAGCTTATCAAAGATAGTGGGGCTTGGTTTGTAGTTCGAACTACTGATGCTAAATGGAAATTCATTCATAGTGAAATACTATTTCTACTTTACATATTAAGATATAGGTATAGAATTTGTAAATCATAATAACGTTTGCATCAGTAAAAATAGTGAAACATGTGTTATTATTATTGTGATATGTGCAGACAGTTATTTAAATCCATAGTAACATCTCTGCTACAAAACGAAAACAAAAGTATCCTGAATTACAAGCTGCAAATTTTCTGCATTCAACTTTTATTACTAAAATCATGCTAGTTAAATCATAAATTTATGATAAAAAACCTCTGCCAACAAATGATGTTTCGAGTCAGAAAATTACACAGACTCACAAAACGCAACAAGGTAATTGAAAAATATTAAATACATACATATATCTGCTATTTATAGTACCTATAAAACATAAAACTAAAATAGAAAATATCTCTCAAATAAATTTTGTAATTTTAGATTTAATACAATATTTAATGTTTTTTTGGTGTTCGTTGCGACCGTTGTATTCAATGTTGAAAATGGATTTTGAGGTTCGGTCAAACAATATTTAATTATAAATCTTAGAACACAGAAAATATGAAATTATTTACAATATAAATTAATGGGGCAACAAACGCCTCGTGCACACACGTATGTTTATTATAAACAAAAAATATAGATTTAATTATATTAATCAGTTTCACTGCTTTCTTATCACAACGCTGCTCCTCACGATTTGGGCTTGCCCGATCTTCTGTTAAAGTAATTCAAAACGAGGCCCTAGTAACCCTTTTGTGAGTAGGTCAGCCACCATATTCTCAGGTTTCTTGTATGTGATCTCAGTCTCATTACGCTGGATGGCTTCCTTTATGAAACGTTGTTTTATGTTATGTTTTGATTTTGAGTCGATTGTGGGGTTCTTCGTGAGGCTCTGTACTGCCTGATTATCAAAGAATAATTTCATTGCATACCTATACTTTCTGCTAATTTCTTTAGATGAATTACTTCCTTGGATGCCTCAGATAGGGCCACATACTCAGCCTCCGCTGTAGATAGTGCCACGGACCTTTGATTTCTAGATTCCAATGATAATGCTGCTCCTAAATAAATGAAGTAAATGCATAAATGAATCCAGTGTTAAGATCTTCTGTGCAGAGGATAAGCAGCCCAGCCCAGTCGGCATCAGCTAAACCCATCAAGGATTCGTTGCACATTCTACAATTAAGGTTTTATTCTTTGTCTCTTGTAAATAACTCTGTTTGCGGCAAGACAAGGCTCTTTCTGATGACAAGAATTAAATTTGCTCAAACAACTAGCCGCGTAAGCGAAATCAGGGCGAATGGCCACTGATACATACATTTAAAGAACCAACTAAGTTTTGGTAAGGATATTTTGATCTGCTGTTCCAGGGTGCTTCTTCAATTTAGTCCTGGTTCCATGGGCAGCTGACACTCTTGCAATGCTCCATCTAAACTTCTTCAAGGTTTTCTTAATAAATTTGGTATGACTGGCTGATCTATGGGCACCTTGCTGAGAAAATTCAATACCTAAACAGTATTGAAGTTTTCCAAGATCTCTCATTTCGAAATGAATGTTTAAATTTGCCTTTACCGCATCCAATGATTTCTCACAAGTTGTTAGTATGAGGTGGTCTACATATACAGCTGTTATAGTTAGGTCTCCTCTTGATGAAGAAACGTAAATATATGGATCTGCATTTGATGGTTTAAATACCATTTCCCTCAATTTGCTGTCGAGCTTTCTGTTACCATGCCTCCTTGACTGTTCCAAACCATATATTGCCTTTGTGAGCAGGCAAATCTGCTTTTTTTTGGAGTTTCTCAACCTCTGAACCGTGGTTTTTGCTCTTTCATAAACGGTTTGTCGGTATTGGAGCTTTCTTCTATATGATGTCGTACAAGAGCTATCATGTGGAACATAGACTCTGTATGCTTTTGATACTTCCGAATACCCTACGAAAATACCAGGTAATGCTCTCGCATCTAAGGTGCCCTTCTTTGGATTTTCATTTATGATGAAAGCTTTTAACCGAAAAACTTGTGTTTAACTGATGGTATTCTACCAATCCAATTTTTTAACGGACATTGATCCAAGGTTCTTGTCGGTTTCTTAAGTAGTTGGCAGTGTGTATTGCTTCAGTCCATAGCGACTTCGGAGCGTTTGACTAGATTAACACATATCGTGTTTATCTAACAATGACTTGTTCTTTCGAAAAGCCATCTCATTCTGCGGCGGTGTGTACGTAGCTGCAACTCTTCGCTGTATACCACAATGTTTGAGAAACTGCAAGAAATTTGAATCGTTATACTCTGTACCATTGTCACTTTGAAGAAATTATATCTTTTTACCAGTGAAATTTTCAGCTTCATTTTTGAAGTTCTTAAAGGCTTGAAGTGCTTCACTTTTCTGCTTTAGGTAAATTACACGACTATAACATGTTGCTTCATCAATAAATGTAATCAAATACCTCGCTCCTCCTGGTGAAGTAACCCTCGTTGGTGTACATAACATGCCGGAGTGTACAATTTCGAGTACTTCAACTTCTTTTGGAGTTTCTCTTAATTCAAACGGGGATCTTGAAAATTTGCCTGCAATACATGTATCACAAACGGGTAAATTGTCCTTTTTATTAAAGTTCAAACTTTAAAAGTTGCTTCCTTTTGGCTATTTTCAACTCTTGTTCATTTAGATGCCCAAGTTTCTCGTGCCATAATTTTATTTTAGAATTGATGCCACTCTTGCTTGAAGAAAATTTTGATACTTGGCCAATTCTTTCTTTCTCACCTGCAACATAAAGCCCATTATATCTTGTTGCATTTAATATAATTCCATTTCTGTTACCTTTGATGAGGCGTTGAAAAGTTTTGCTCAAATTGGAATCCTTTTGGATTACGGAAGCTTTATCCTTTTCGAATACAATGAGATTAATTATTCCTACTGAAAGCAAATTTGTTGTTAACGATGGTACCAACAATGTGTTACGTAAATTGACAGAGTTCTTTCTGAAGTGTCAATTCTTACTAGCCCTTTGCCAGATATAGTGGCCTTTTGATCTTCAGCAGCTAATGTTAACATACCAGTGTTTTTATATTCGTCCAAATCGATGAAGCTTTCTTTACTTTTATTTAATGTGATGTGCTTCCATAGTCTAAACCACAATCTTTAAAAATTTTGGCGCTAGGGTCGTGGAAACATAAACATTCCTCTTCAATTTTGAAAGTATTTGCATTATTTTATTTCTTTTTTATATTAGTTTCACTTGAGTATTGAAAATCATATCGGACAATTTTCTCATCTATTTCAGTAAAATATTTAAATGATTTTTAACATCGTACCATATTTCATCTTCTGTAATATGAGACGCTTTAAAAGCGTAGCTTTACGCGCGGGACACTTGCTCTGATAGATATTTTCTAGAGTATTCCATACTTCTTTGGAAGTTAAACAATGTTTAATTTGTTTTAACTCACCTGGTGAGATAATTAGCATCAAATCTGATCTGGTTTAGATCTTGTTCCTTCCTTCCACTTCTTGGTATCCACTACCAGTATCTCACCACTTACATAGCCCCACAATCCATTCTTAATTAATACAGCTTGGGCTTGTATCTCCAGGTCTCCTCCACTGCATCTCCTTTTATCCTGATCGAGTCCCTGTTTGCTTTGGTATCGTGATAAACACGTTGATATAACACATTCTTGATGCTTAAAACATTTACCCGATTTATTTTCAAGCTGATATGTGTTTTTTACGCAGGTGCTGAGAGAATGGGTAAGAAAATACAGCCGCCAATTAAATGCTATCGACGAAACGGATACCCGAGGCTATAAGTACGATGCAGAAGTGAACATAAACCAATTACTGGATACCAACTATAGAAATGTTTTTGGCAGTAGTGATGTAGACGGCTTTAGAGCAAAAGGTTTTAGCAGTTTCGAGCCAGCCAGTTCTCCAGAAGTGGCGAAACAAGTTTTTGATTTCTTTAAATCGAGAAAATCACCAGAAGAGCAAACTCAAACTCGATTCAAAACCTTAAAGGACGCTCTAACTAAACCGAAAGAGGCAATCAGGAGGACTAAGGAACATGTAGGTACTTGAGATTTATAATATTACATGAGCAATAAGATATAGATTTGTAAAGGGATGGACCACTTACCAAATCTCCTAATAAAGTTCGTATTTGGGGAAGGACCAAGGTCTGTGCCCCTTTGGCCACCTTAAAGAACAAGCCGGTTATAGAACCAAAATGCAGACTCGGATCTACTCCATCTAGATTCACAATAGTCCGAACAAATGGACAATAATCTTATGGGAAAACAACAAAAGCTCTTCCAACATAGGACATCCTGTTCCAAGAAAAGATCCTGAACCTAATCTACTCATAGTCCAAGCCATCAGATTATAAGATGAACGGCCATCTCAGAAGAGGTCTGACTTATGCTCTCCAATAGGTAGAGAGGTTTCCTTAAGCCATAATGCCCAATAAGAAATCCTGTCAGGTGTCTGAGAGAAATCAGTGAAAAACAGAGCATCATCTCATTCGCTGATATGGCTGAGCTCATCCACAGAGATGAATGCTGTGAAGCTGCCCATGTCTGGAAGCCAAACGGACAAGTGTCCGACCACAAACCCTTTTTTTTCAAATTTATGTACCTGCTCAACCGAAATACTACAGAAAATATAATAAGCCTCAAATGAATATAAATATAATAAATAATAGACAAGAGTGAGTATAATAAATAATAGACAAGAGTGATTCACCAAATAGATTTTTTGGGGATTCTGGGGGAACAGTAATGTTATAGAATCGTACCACTTTTATTTTTTGTGATAAAATTAATTTTAGAGGGGTCAGTGAGTTAATTTAACTCTATTATTAGCACAAGCTTTGTTGGTTTTGACATAGGGCGCTCCAATAAGGCCACTCAGGTATAAACACGTAAAATCCCCCACCACCACTATTTATGGCCAGTTCAACTAAACATTGTAAAGTTGCAATTTTAAAGAAAATTTTCTTGATTAAATTGTATTAATGAGAGTAAGAGAAAGTCGTGTGAGTGTTTCACACCAGATTTTTTTTAGGTATCTTCGATGTTGAAGAGGAAAGTGGCAGCGGGTGATGCTAAAGGACAACTGAAATTGCCACCAAAGCCGGCACCGTCGGCTTCACAACGACAAGCCGAATTGGGCGCATTTAAAAACCAGACACTTAGTAAAACATTACAGCAACAACAACTACAGCACAAGAGACCACCTTTACAACATCTGGACAACCCGATGTTTCCACCACCGATTGCCCAGGCAAGACTACCTCGCATGAACAAAGCTAAAGATCAACAACAACAAGAACAACAACAACAATCAGGACAACAGTCACAGCCACAAGGGAAAGCTCCCGGTAAACCAGCTCCTACAGCGCCCAGACCTTTTAAGCAACAACCTTGAATGCAATAATCTCCTCCCGTTTGGTTACATATAGTTTTTATTCTGTGTAAAATTTCAAACAGTGAATTAAAGCTATTTTACTAATATATGTTCACATATATTATTTATGTACGTTTGTGACACAGCTTCGACTTTTACTTCAGTGTGGATTATGGATTATCTACATTAGCTGTTCTTAGGGATATAACATAGCGATAGGTACCGGCAAGACACCCCCTTCAAATTATTCACTTAATTTTGCATGAAAATATATTATCATGCATTGGTTCAACAAAAACAATATATTGACATTGAATTTTACTTACTGCACACAGAGAGGTGTTGATCTAGTAAGAGCAAGTATTGTAATCATATCAAATTTCTGATATCGAGTTTTCACCGGAATGTATGCTTTGAGATACCCTGACAAGGAAAATAATGTTTTCAGCGCGTATGTGTGTGAAAAACTATCTCAAACAAAGAAAAATAGCGGGAATCTCAAATTTGTATTCCGTTTAAGTACTACCACAGCTTCTGACACGAAGGTTTCGGGCAAAACCCAGTTTTTTCACGATTTTTTTGAAAACTGCTCCAACGATTGTTTCTAAACTTAGTGCCACTATTTACACAATAAAATATGTTTCACTTGAAATATTTTCCCGGGAATTGATTTTTTGGGGGATTGTGGGGGAAACGTTAAGCTTTCCTCTATGAAGTAGTACTTCAATAAAATATATGGCTTATCTATATTAATATTAATGTACATTAGAAGCATTGCTCAAATTTGACGATAATCGGTTTATCAAAAGCGTGACTTTACACAATAGGTATGAGTTTTTTTGATTTTTTCTTGAAAAACCGACTACAACGATTTCCTTTAAATTTGGAATACTAACTGCACAGATATAAGCCAATCATTTTTAATTGAGACATCGTTCACCAAAGCTAATTTTTTGCAATAATAATTTTTTCGCATAAATATGGATCTATTTAGAACGTTATTACAAATGGCTATTCTTCGAGAGTCTGAAAAACTTAGAATAGGGAAATGAGAACTTTTGTTTCTGCAAAGGAAAAACGGCATTTAATTTTCTTACTCTGGTTTTGTTGCTGGTGGGCTTATTCTTTTACAAAATTGCAAATAACTTGTACTTTAAAACTGCCCAACTTTCTGCCATGTTCATTTAGCAAGGTTGGTTTGAATTTTCAGGTTTTAGTTTTAAAAGCTTCTCCAAGTTTTATTACAAGTCCGGTGGAACATTGTTTTACCCCACTGTTGTTACACCTGCCACTTCTCCTTTCTACATAACTCCGTCCGTTACTATTTTACCATCTTAATTATATTATTTGCATGTAACTTTTTCCACAAATTTTAAAACTTATCTTTACAAACAGAAATGTTTAGTTGATAGCGCACATATTAAAAGAGTGGTTAGTTGTATTTAAGAAAGGGGTAAATTACTGGCTACATCCGTTACAGTTTTGGTCAACCCCAGGGGGCGGCAAATGGGGATATCCTCGCAATATCTAGGGATGGATACATTGGCACCTCCGTGGCAATCCCTGTCACCCGGTTTCCCTTTCTAAAACTTCCCTGGAGATGATTAGGGAAAAAAAATCTGGTGAGTGCAGTTTGGTATTAGGGACTTGGACCAAGTGTTTAAGTGTACCTATGTCGTCATATGGCTTAGCCATCAGCCACCTTTAGTATGACTATAGGCAAACAATAAAGCCCAGTTGTAGCGGCGGATAGAGGTCCGTATAGGCCTTTTCTATTCCTCCGCACACATCTTGATTTACATGTTATGCACAGATGTAGGGAAGTGAGAGTAACAGCAAGGATACTGCAATCACCAGTTACAGTAAAGAGAAATTGATATGTATGAATATGAAGAAAGTTATTTCACTGATAAACAAAATTAAATTTATTACAGCAATAAATGACAAAACAAAGAAAAAAGAAAATACTAAAGAAAAATATTAATTAAGAAAATTAGAAAAGAAATGCAATAAAAGGAAAATAAATGACATTCTGGCTGACATAAACATGAACTATATAAATTAGGTTAAGAGAGTTAATTATAAATTATTACAACTAATTATTTTGTTGTAATAATAATTATATTATTAATCCTTTTATTATAATGATGTATTATAGGCTAGAACTTACAGAAATAAAAAAAAATGAATTAATTAAATGTATTAAATTTTGTAGGATACATAAAAATGGAGTATAAAATTACAATTTAAGTTTTGGTGGAACAGATATGTTTGAGAAGTAATATGAATAAAAAAAAAAATTACTACAAAACAGCGGCAGGTCTGGAACTTGTACATTACTTCTTAAAAATCAGTAGCCGCTCACGCTAGCATTGAGCTAGCCCGGAATGCTACGGTGTATTGTAAGTTGGACTCAAACAGTGAATCGGCTGCACTCTATCGGCAGGGTTGTGGTGCACAAACTAGTACGTACTTATGAAGAAAGTGTAAGGGCACTTACTTTTAATAGTTTTCTTTCTTTCACCTTTTGAATTTTCTTCTTCGAAGTTGCATCTGAACGAAGCGAAAGAATGCTGCAATGCTCCAAGGTGGAGAAAGCGAAGAAAATAAAAGAGTAAGAATCCAACTGAGAAAGTGATCAAGTGATTTAAGAACAGAGGTGCATAGGTATGCCGTGGGCGGCAAGCTTTAAACTTTTAGTGAGTAAATTTTTAATTTTACTCATTTGTCCGAACATAAATATAGTGAGGGGACAACTATCTGATAAGTAGTACCCTTATCATATACTTTAGTACACAAGAGAGCGCCAATAACATTGAACCAATCACTTGTAATTAATTTAACGCCACAAATTCTGCAACTATCTAAAATAATTGTTTTAAAAAGATGTTGCAAATAGAAGTGATAATGTTTATATCTGTGCAATTAGCATTGCAGCAAATTTAAATGCATGGCCAAGGCTTGCCAGACGGAGATGTTTATTGGGTGTGAAGGTGTGGTAAGTCACGGCACTTGTACCCTGAACTGCTGCCAGCCTAAGGACTACTTCATGAATCTACCATTTATGTTCACTTAATACCATTCTATAATATTAAGATATCTACATTAACATCGTTTCTAGAATTCTTTATTTAGAGAAATTCATTGGCTGAAAAAGGGAACTTTACCGTCTAATATTCAGAAATATTTGTCATTTTCTCCAAAAAGGGTTCATCAATTTTCTCTAAACTTGGAATATTTAATGGATATATATGGACTTAAACTACTTGTACACTTAGACCTTAGGGAGTGGTTACCTGTGTCTGTCAGCCTCTCCCCCTAGGGATGAAATGACTACTAGCAACTACAGCTTTGTCAACAATTTCCATCGGAAATGAATAAAAAAAAAGAGAAGCGTTGGATCCTTTCAGTCTAGCATTAAAGAATATGCCAGTGTATGATTTACAGATGGGTCAAGGACCCGTTAGAGTACTGTGGCCGGAATGTCTGAGAGATACTCGGAGCTTACGGGCAAGTTTCCCATCATCTTCCAGGCGGAAATTCATGCAATTGGAAGGTGTGTCCAGTTTACCTCAGGATTATCGGAATCAGGAGACTGTAATTCTAGCCGATAGTCAGGCCGCCTATTGGGTCGGTGTGTGCGTGCACTACTTACTACTCACAATACTCAACCCACGCGCGCGCGCGCCCGCCCAAGCGTGTGGGCGCCTTCTTAGCAGTACTAAGCCCTTCTTTCCCGACTTCTTCCCTCCCTCTTTTTTTTGCTATGCTATTTTAGGGCCCGCATTCCGGCCTTGCATCCGTTATTGCATCACCATGACATATGTTTTCCCTCTCAACTTCCGATACCCGGGCCACCGCCCGTCTACTTACTCACTCTACTTCTGGTGCTCTAAACGCTAACATCTGTGTGCCTGTTTTTGCAAGTGTATAGTTCGCCCACACATTTATTCGCCTTATTCGCGCCTTTCGCCTTCAAATTAATATTCATTGTCTTCTTGAAACACAAGACTCTTCTTTCCTCGCCATCATCGTCACCTTCAGCACCTTCATCGTCACCGATCACTCACCTTCCGCGCCTGGGCTGTTGCACCACCATCAGCCACTCATACAATAGCGTCATCCGCTGCTACGAAATATTCTCTTCTCCCTTTTCCGCACCTCTTCCTTACTTCGCTACGCCCTCGCACCCGCCCACTTCGCAAGCGCGCACACACACATACAGACGTCACAGCTTCCTTTCCCACTTTCCGCCTATCACATCCCTCTGGAGGATGGTCGATTCCGGCATGCCTGGGACGCCCTATGCACGTCATACGACAACCGCCGGCACTTTGCGGAAACCCTTCTCCAGCGCCTCCTGGACGCGCCGGCACAACCCCCTCTTCCGTCTATCCAGAATCTGGAACGGATTCTGCCGTCCCCTTAGAAGCCGCCCACGCCTTTGCCCCCTCCCTGTGCGCTACTGCCGCCGCCCGGACACACGATCCGGCAGTGTACGGCCTTTGAATCGATTCCCTTAACGCGTCGGCGGGATTTTCTGATGCATCACCATGTCTGCCGCAACTGCCTGTCGGACAGCCATCTTTATGATCGTTGCCGTTCGGAGCAGTCATACCATCTCTGCAATTGCGCCACCACACCTGCCCTCCTCCCTGCACCTCCTGTCTCAGAGCGTCCCACCACCGCCTGAGCCTACCACCAGTCGTCGCCTCTCGCCTCGCCAATGCCTCTCCCATCGCCGCCTCCCACCTTGCTGCCTCCCTCCTCTCCCTCACTGTCTCATCTGGCCGATTGCCCATCACCGCCACCCTCATTACCGACCCGAGCCCTCCATCGCCTCCAGCAACCCGCGGACGCATCCGTATGCGGCGCCCCTCCAACCCGTCTCTGCTAGACTATTGTCCTTCGCTCCCTCTGAACGCCGCACTTCGCCCGCCTTCGCCCGTTCTCATGCCCACTGCTCACCTTCGACCGGAGAACCCCCTTTATTGCGACCTTGCCCGCGCCATCGTTGACTCCGGGAGTCACCTGACCATCATCATCCGCGCCTGCGCCCAGCGCCTCCATTGACCGCTCCAACGCGTGGAGTCCAAAATAACCCCTCTTGGCTCTAACGCCTCTATCCTCTCGCGTTACCGCACCATAGTGCTCCCCCTCATCTCTCCGTACCAGTTCTTGTACTTGACCGCATCATTCCCCCCACACTGTATCAGGCTCTACTGGTCAATTGGGCTCATCTCAAGCACCTTCATCTGGCCGACTGTCGGTTTAACAAACCCGGGGATATTGACGTTCTCCTTGGGAATGATGTCCTTTCCTATCTTCTTCTTCTGGGTAGACTTGCGCACTTCGGCAGCCTTTCATACCACTCTCGGCTGGGTTTTTTACGGGCCTTATTGCCCTCTTCCGTACCGAAACGAGTGCTCCACTCACGACAATGAGCGCCCCTGCTATCGGACTACACGCCAACACCGCGCCACCACCTCCAGTGGACACGCCGCTCTCTTCTGATTTCCGTCGGAAGACACCACCGCCTCGCTTCCTGCAGTTCCGGAGACTCCCTCTACGATCGCCATTTCTCCATGCATCTTGCCCCTCTCAAAGTGAAGAGGAAGATCTTAACCAGATCGTACGCCGCTTCTGGGTGGTAGATAAAGTTCCGAGAATCTACCTCTCACCGCCAACGAACGCGCCTGTGAGAACATTTTCTCCCGCTCGGTTCAACGTTCCGCCAGTGGAAGGTACATAGTGTCTCTTCCCCTCACTGATGATCACCTCGGGATCTCCGTCACTGTCGCTACCCGCCAGTTCCTCCGGTTGGAAAAACGCCTTAAGCAAAACCCCACCTTACGCGCGGAGTATAGTGAATTCATGTGCGACTATCTGGAGAGCGACCATATGGAAGTCGTGCGTCCCAATGACACGCCGCCCTCCTAAACGTCATACTATATCCCGCATCACGCGGTTCATCGTCCAGACGACCCGAACGACCTCTTACTCACCGGTCCTAAACATCAGGCCGATATTGCCACACTCCTCCTACGTTTTCGCCTTCACGCCTTCGTCTTCGCCGCCGATATCTGAAAAATTTACCGCCAAATCCTGGTCGCTCCCGAGCAACGGGATTTTCAGCGCATCATTTGGCGATTCTCTGATCAGGACCCCATCCTTCCGCCTTAACACCGTGACGTACGGTGTCTCGGCTGCGCCCTATCTCGCACTCTCCGTCAACTGGCAATTGATGAAGGGGATAAGCATCCTCAAGCCCAGGCCACCCTTCTCAATGATGTGTACGTCGACGATGTTCTCACCGGCGCTTCGTCAGAGTCGGAAGCCCAAGCCCTACGCGCCCAACTGCACCAGCTGCTCATGGCGGGCGGGTTCGAGTAGTGAAAATGGGCCTCCAACTCTCCCGCCCTCCTGCAGGGCCTTCCGCCTGATCATTACCGCCTCCCCCCGGCTGAGGATCCACTGTGTCTGGATCGAGACCCAGACCTCAAAATTCTGGGGCAAGGGTGGAACCCCACCGCGGACACCTTCTTATACGCCATCCGCATGAGTGATCCCGCCTCCATCAAACGCACCGTCTTCAGCCAGATGGCGCGCATCTTCGACCCTCTCGAGTGGCTCACGTTCCGCGAGTTACTCACGTTCCGCGCCAAACTGTTCTTTCGCCAGCTATGATGCCTTCAATTGGAATGGGATCAAACCCCAGCCGAGGAGCTCGTCGCTTTTTGCATGACTTCCAGAGTCACCTCCCGGATCTTGGCAACCTTCAAATACCGCGCCTATTGCCCGCCGTTCATCCCTCGTCTGTTCATCATCTTGTCGGCTTCTGCGATGCCTCCGAATCCGGATACGCCGCGGCAGTGTATTTGCACACCATCACCGCAAATGTCATGTCCATCTTCTTACCGCCAAATCGAAGGTGGCCCTGTAATAAAACCATCTCGCCGCGCCTGGAGCTCTGCGGCGCCCACCTCCTTACCAAGCTTTTTCACGCGGTCAACACGCGCATGCTTCCCCACCTCGGCGCCTTTATCACCGCGTTTTCCGACTCCATGGTTACACTCGCCTGGATTCGCGGTGAGAGTCACCGGTGGAAGACCTTCGTCGGCAATCGTGTGACCGAGATCCAAGATCTTGTTCCGCCTAACGCGTGGCGCTATGTTTCCTCCCAGGATAACCCTACCGACTGTGCGTCGAGAGGAATCGCGCCTCATCATCTCCTTGAGCACCTTTTGTGGAGGTAGGGGCCTTCATGGCTCCCGGTCTCACACCCCGCACCTCTCGATGAGGATTCCGTCGAGCAAGAGGCCAAACCACCCGCTTCTTGTACTTGTCGCCGCCACCGAGGATGATCCCGATTTTGAACGCTTCTCTTCGCTAACGGCCCTTCAGCGCGTAACCGCTTACGTCTGCGCCTCCTCTTCAACTGCCGCAACTCCTCCACTCGCCGCACCGGATTCCTTCTCACCGCCTTCGAGATCCAATTCGCCACTCCCGCCTTAATACGCCTAGCCCAATCTACGCATCTGGATAAAGAGGTCCAGGAAGCTCGCTACCCGCCTCCCGCCAACTGCACCTAGTCGTCGATGATCAGCAGGTACTCCGCGTCGGCGGGCGGCTGTCGTCTGACCCCCTGCCATATGGTTTCCGCCACCCCGCCTTGCTTCCCAAAAAGCAATCCGCTCACATTGCTCATCATAGACGACGCCCATATTCGCCTTCTACATGCCGGATCTCTCTACTCACGCCTATATTGTCTCATTGAAACACAAGACTCGTCCTTTCTCACCTTTATCGTCAGGATCACTCACCTTCCGCGCCTGGGCTGTTGCACCACCATCAGCCGCTTGTACAATAGCTTCATCCGCTGCTACGAAATATTCTCTTTTCCCTTTTCCGCACCTCTTCCTTACTTCGCTACGCCCTTACACCCGCCCACTTACACACACACACACACATACAATTCAAAATTAAGCACACTCCTGGCCACCGTACCTAGCGCATAGCGCCAAAACCGGTGCCTATGGTCACTTAGCCTTGCCTACTATGTAGGCAAGTTTCCATCCCTGCCACGTGGAGGCGGACCTCTACATATCCGTCTAGTCCGGCGCATTACCGCTACTTCTCGAGCAAACTGAACAAAGTCTTTAAAATTTTGAGCACTTTTCACTAACTCTTTACATTCTCCCGGCCAATTCTCTCCCCTCCTTTTCAGCTTGAATTCCATATGGATTCTTGCCTCGTCGAGGAGAGAACATCGGAAGAGAACGTGGAGCACTGTGTCCCGTTCACCGCACTCGCAATTCGGGGAATCTTTCAAACCCAACTCATGGAGCTTAGAATTGAACTCCCCATGGCCCGTGAAGTATTGCGTTACGGTTTGGGATAGCTCCAGCCATTGTATCGATAGTCTGTGACGCAAATTTGGGAAGAACTCATATGCGATTCTTCCTGTTTCTGCCTCATCCCAGCGTCTTTGCCACTTCCCAATCTCATACTCTCGGATCTTATTCCTTGCAAGAGTAGTAGGCATCTGATTGGACAGCTCCTCACCATCGAGGACAATCATGACCCCTTTTTTAAACTTATAGGTAACGGCTCTCATCTCAATAAGGAGATCAAGCGGCAACACACCAGCGACCACCGGTAAGGAAGCCGTGGATGATGTCGCGTAGGCCCTTGTTACAGAGCATAAAATTGCTCTTTGCATCCGCAACAGAGTGCCGCTGTACGACTGCATGTCAAGCTACACACACATACAGACATCACAGCTTCCTTTCCCACCTTCCGCCTATCACTTCATCGCCTTTGCCTCAGCATTCGTAGTCATCAATAGGGTACGTCTCGCCTTTGTTTATTATTTCTTATTACAGTTCAATTTTCTTCAAGTTTGCCATTTTTATTCGCTTCTGATTTTCCCCTCACCGTTCGCCATCGCGCCTGGGTATCTGCCGCGCAGACACCGCCAGTAAAGCGTTGAGCTCACATGTCATCATTTCAAAAATGATGTGGCAAGGCTCATCAACTCAATGATCTGAACAGGAGCAAAAGTCTTTGGCATGACTTCCAGAGTCACCTCCCGGATCTTGACAACCTTCAAATACCGCGCCTATTCAAATGCCCGCCGTTCATCCCTCGTCTGTTCATCATCTTGCCGGCTTCTGCGATGCCTCCGAAACCGGATACACCGCGGTCGTGTATTTGCACACCATCACTGCAAGTGTCATGTCTGGTACCCTATTTTGGGTACCAGAGCATGTTAGCGTGGAGGAAAATGAGATGACCGATATCCTGGCAAGGAAAGGCGTTGCATCTCCCTTCTTGGGACCTGAACCCTTCTGAGGAATGTGGTCAGTCTCTTCGAGAACAGCTTAGAAATGAGGAGTAAGCGAAGAGAGCATAGCTCTGGAAAATCCCCCCACGACTGAGGTAAGCCAAGACCTGGGCGGTTATATCCATCAAAGATCTCAAGCTTGCATCAATTTAAGAATAAATAGGCTTCTTATGCTGAGGGGTTTCCTCATAGGGCATTTGAAAAAGCTGGGCCTAGACACGATAGCACCCCCAATTCTATGGAGAGATTGAAGTGACTCCAAAACATCTCCTGACGGACTGCGATTGTATTATCCAGAGAAGATTTGGAAGCCTGGGTAGTTACCAGGCGGTGGAGGAAGATATACTCTTCCTAGAATCTTCCCAGATCTTGAGATTCCTCAGATATCTTAATCTGAAAAGGGTTGCTATTGGTGAGTAGACTCACCCTTGGTGTAGTGACTTCACATAAATATTTCTAGGGACCTGTACCTGGTCCTGAAGGACAGGATCAAAATTTAGTTTGTATCTAGTCCATCGGACGTGGGAACACTCACGCTGTATCTCTTGTAGATGCGAAACACTAAACTATGGGTGCAAGCGCCAATTTAAGCTTGTACAATTGTGGTTGGTCTCTTAGTGGTTATGATTTGAATTGTAGTTATAATTTAAATGCGGTGCTAGCCGGCAGTGCACTTGCTCGGTGCGGCAGTTCTTCAGAGACTTCTGGTAGTGCGCTGGTCGACCTAAGGGTGGCCCAACGCACTGGTTGCGCGTTCTCAAACTACCATTTAATGGCTAAGCGAGGACCTTTACACCAATTGGGTCTGGCATACAACTTGACTAGTCTAATACTAAGCCTCTTCTAGTAAAACGAACACCCCGTGCTCGTATGGGGGACTATTATACCTTAACTGGCGGTTACTGACTATTATACTATACTGATGGTTTTGTTCTTTAAAAATATCCGTTTTCCGAAATGGGAACAGTTAAAAATGGGAAACAGAATGGAAGCATCTTCTCGATGGAAATTCACGCACCCAGAAGCAGTGTCCAGTTCTGCTCGAGAGGAGATTGTGATCATCTCACCATCAAAATACTGAAATCATGTCTGATCAGTCCGGTCAGGGAATACCTCGGCAAGTTCAAATTATTTATCACTGTTTTCAAGATTATTTTGAATAAGTTTCTTGAATAATTTAAGCATTTACAGAATAATTTAAATGGAAAATGTAATTTTTAATAAAAATAAAGTTCCAGGTGTTAATGCAATAAATATTTTAAAAGAGTTATTATTAATAAATACAAAATTAAATCTGGGAATAGCCAATTACTTCAATATAAAGAGTTAAATCCGGATATTACTAAAATATAATGAAACCCGGTTTGGATCGTAACACTGGAGGCAAGGTTTTTTAAAGACAGCTTCCATAAATAAATAAATTAAATACTGTTCATTACGTAATAGAAAAAAGATGGAAATTTTTATCAATTTGTTGTCCGAAAATGTCTCTTTGATCTATGTTTCAGTTTCCTCATTTAGTTAAATAAGTATATTTAAAGAATTTGACCTTGCTGAAGGGCCCCAACGATTTTCTTTAAACTTGAATACATGTTACATATATATACAGATCTATCACTTTTATCTGAAACGCTTTCCTAGGAAAATTCATTTTAGGCGGGGCTGAAGCTAGGCAGTTCTGCGGAAAGGCTGAAGTTAGGCTCCGATAGAGACATGGCTTGATAAGGACAACACCAACATCAGCGTTGGAAGTATTATTGGCATTGGAACCTCTACAACACAGGAAATGAAAGATCATCTTAGGATGAGATGCAAAAGAGAGAAGATAAGAACTTTTAGGGAAGTCGTACAAATTGAGGGCAAGATAAGACAAAGGAACTAATTTCTCTTCTCCAAAATTGATAAGGCAAGTAAGAAGAGGGGGTCCGAGACAGGTTACAAGATCAGTATGGGGGAGGACACCCACAAAGGGTTAATGGAGGAAAGTAAGAGGCATTATTGTCGTCACTTTGATGGCTCCAAATCGTAGGAAACTGGACTATCTGTGTAGGAGTTGGCTACAGAGGCTGAACAAAGGAAGATCTGTGGTTTTAGGGGGAATAACCACTGTTTACCAGGCTGAGATCATTGGTATCATTGAATGCTGGTATGGTAAAACAGTAGCGGGAAGAAGTTAAAGATATGAGGATATTTCTGATTGTCAAGTTGCACTAAAGGTTTTGAATAAGCTTTGCTGGAGATCTAAATTAGTGAGAGAAGGGTGAATGCAGGAAAAGACTTCATGGCTTAGCTCACAAGAGCAGAGTGGAGCTCTTCTTGGTACCCGGGTATAGAGGGCAATGAGAGGGTGGAGAATTGGCTAAAGTAGGATCCTCGATATCGTTCTGTGACGCCGAACCAGCATTAGCCGTTACCAAGCAAATTTGCAATAGGCAAGTCAAATAATGGAGGAATAAGGAAATGGAGAATCACTACAGAGACACGGAAGATTTTCTCCAGGCTCAGATTTATAAACGATATAAGACAGGGAAACTTAAGTATCTTCTCTCCCTGAGTAGGATACAATTGAGAGTAGTGATAGGTGTACTGGCAGGACATTCTTGGATAGCCAATCATTTTTCAAAAACAGGCAGAGCACGTTTGATGTGAGAATTGTGACGGAGAAGTCAGGGAAACGGTGTATTACTATCTAGTGTCCCCATTTACGAGGTTCCGCAACTGGGAAGGCAATGCTCTCAAGGGAATGCTTGGGGGAGTTGGGGATTAAAGATATCTTCAGATTTTGTAGTCAGATAGGTAGATTGCTGGCGGAGGGCTTCTTAGGGTGGGGCATAAGAGCCACAGTGAATATGCTGTCGAAATTCCGAATTTGAAAAAGTCGATGAACCAGAAGTAGGACTTTACTGAACAGTTTTTTTCATTTTTTTGCGATTTGTTCAACAAAAACACCGAGTTTCATTAAGCCTGATATAATAAACTACATGAACAGAGACCAACCACTTTTGTTTCGATACTTTTCCCGGAAAATTCAATTAATGGGTTTTTGAGGGAGGAAGTTGTTATGCTTGCCTCAAAAAAGTCGTTTTATTAAGTTTAGATTCTCCCATTGCTTCCATTCTCCCATTGCTATAACATTGAACACAACTAAACATCTTAATTAGAGAATTAGAAGTGTAAAGAGAATTAGTCAGTGACTAATAGCAGTATGACACCAGTCGTTCAAAAAATTATTTTATGAATTAAATTATTGTTTTTATAATTTCATTTTTTTTATTTGTCATTTAGAAAATTATACATCTTTGCAAATCAATATAGATTTTTATCATCCTTAAGGACATTAGGACATTCAGTGTCAACACAAACTCTGGTAGGCCTGTACAATTGTTGCTGCATTCCCAATAGTATGTTCCAACAGTTGTTCAGTAGCCTAAAATTCTACTAAAACACACTGCAACCTCCCTCTTGCTGATGGTCAAAATATTTGCATCTTAAAAATTTAATTAAGAAGAATATATACTGACTGCAATCTTTAGATTCATCAGACATATCTCCACAATCATCTTCGAAGTTGCATAGTAGATCTATTGGAATGCAATAATGGTTGTTGCATTTGAAATGAGTCGTTGGACAGGTGAACGTTTCTGGAAAACAAAAACAGAAAATAGAACAAAACAAAAATTAATTAAGTAACATACAAATAATATTAAAAATAAAAAATATGGATAATTTCATCGGTAAAAATTAAATTATATAAAAAGTTAATTTGTCAAAAAAAAGATTTAGAGTTCAGTATCCATAGATTTGAGAAAAGTTAATTTGTGCATAGTGGGGGGAGGGGATTGAAATTATTGTTGGCTACACTGACTTGTGATTGTGTTGTATAACCTGATTAAATATTTATTTTGGTTTACGTCTGTTGTGCTGGACTTATCTGGATAATTAGTGTTTTTGTTGGCAGTTAGTTATTCTATTGTTAATTAAGGTTTATTGTTTATTAGTCATGGGTGTTTTTTTAAGGCGCGCGCCAGGAGCCTTCTCAATGTGCCCTGCCAGCCTCCTCTTAGTGTTCTCTCGTTACAGATGTAGTGGAAGAAAGAAATGAAAAAATAATAGTTTTGAAAAATAGTTTAGAATATTTCATAGTTTGAAAAATAGAATTTTGTCAATGTATCTTAATGTATCTTTAATGTATCTTAGTGCAGTGAAAAGAGTCAGGTACTATAATTTAAGGTCATTGTTATTAAAGAGACAAAGGCACAAGAATCCGTTAGGGTAATACAAAGCCACTTGACCAACTGTTTTGTAAGAACCAGGGCATTCTGTACACAGTCTAAATTCTGCTTAAAACAGAACAGTCTGAATTATACATTGAACTAGAACGCTTGTATCAGAAATCGCTCTCTTAAATTCAGTACCAGTTTAAGGTCAACATTTGAGATTCAAACAATCTTGCTACTAGATATTTGTTTCCTTCCATTCATAAGTTAATTCAAGATTCAAAATTAATAATTGTCTTGTAAATTTACTAATTTAATATATAGATAAATTATTTATCTAAAAGTGGTTCTTATTCTCTATTCCTTATTACTTCTCATCTCTTTAAACATAAACACAAGCCCTTTACAAAACCGCTCACGCCAGAAGCTACTAGAACACAACACATACCAATAACATTTCACAGACAACACTGGCCATCATCCGACAGTAAGATGTAGAGGCTCCTAGGAAGAGAAAATCTAAAGGCAACACAGCTGACTCAAACCGGGGATCTCCGCGTGGGAGTCCAATGCCTAACCACTGAGCTAATCACTTCTCTGAGAAATTTGGAATGTTAATTTTATTGAAGGTCCGGAAAGAAATGCAGCAAAGAACAATTCAGGAATTGAACGCTTGTTACTAGGCCGAAATTGACACTATTAAGGTCAGAAAAACACACACACACATGCACACCATTCGCTACAAACATTTTTATCGTATTCAGGGGATCTATATTTATTTCCGGTGAAAACTCAATTTCGAAAAACTCGCACGATCGCAGCACTTCCTCTTACTGGTAGCTGGAGAAAGTAAAAAAGTCTGTGTGAACTACACGATCTTACACATTATGAACGCAGTGGTTAGTTCCAAGTCAAAGAAATATAAAAAACATGAATGCGGGTGCTGATCTTCACTTTATCTTTTGTATTTTATGCTCTTACAGAAAAAAAAATTGTCTTGTGCAGAACAGAGCTGTGTGATCCAAAACAAATGTGCAGAACTGATCTCCACTGACTGGTTGTTTACTTGTTTCACAATTCCCAAAAAACACCAGGGATACCAACACAAACTGAAAGTAGCAAGAAGAAACGAAAACAAAATAGAAAGAAAAGGCATCACTGTGTTTGGTTTTGACAAGAGGCCCCATTATGAGAAATCATTGTATGGATTTTGTATTTCCAATTTGTATTGTCTTTTGTTTTCCAATTCTTCTTTTTTTCTGCCTAACAAACTTCAAAATAAGAGGAGAGATTTGGCAGCACTGCTGTACGTATCTCTCTCCACGCTGTCACATTTCTACAAACAAAATAAGAGAAAGTAAAAAGAAACAACACCCACTGGGTATCTATCTGTATAATTCAGCCCGGCTTAATTGGATGCCAACCAAACTTTCCATTTTAGAGTTGCTGTAGCGGGATGGATGTGTGGGTTTGCAGTGTGAGTAACAACCAATGGGTTCACTCATACCCAGCACTCAGTTATTCTCGTCGTGACAAACTTTAATTTCAAACACATACAAATGAACACTTTCCATCGCTTATTCTGTCTGTAACTGCTAGTAAGAAAAAGTATGCAAACGTGTCCAATTTTTGGTATAGAATGTTCACCGGAAATACATGTTTTGGGGTGCCCTGGGTCCAAAGAAGTGATTTTTAGAAAAGGGTCTGTATGTGTGTGTGTGTGTATGTGTGTGTGTGTGTGTGTGTGTGTGTGTGTGTGTATGAAAAGAATATCACAAACACAAAAAGTTGCAGGAAGCTCAAACTTGGTATTCAGTATAGGTACTAACAGTGCATCAGACACAAAGATTTCGGGCAAATCCAAAAACCGCAAGTGCCAATTTACTGAAAGTACGAGTAGTTTTTAGTTATCTGCTATTTTCTCTAAAACGGCTCGAATGATTTTCTTTAAACTTGGTATATCAACTAGACATACAAACAGCTATAACTTTCATTTGTAACATTTCACCGGGAAAATTCATTTAAGAGGACTTTTGGGGAAGGGTGAGGTTATGTTTTCTTTGTGTGCTATTTCCGTCCAACAATGTGCTATACAATTCTGACAACTAAATAATATTAATTAGAATTATATAAGTTGCCAAAATTCCCAGTTTGAAGAAAATCAGTTGAGCTTAAATTAAACTAAATAGGTTTTCAGTTTTTGTCACATTTTTTATGTTGTTTGATTCTAAGGAACTAAATTTTGATTCTCATGCATGGATTTCCATCTTTATAGTACTTTTCCAATACTTTGAGGACTGCGCCATCCCACCTACATAAAATTAAGGACAAAATAATGAATAGCTACAAATGCCAGGTCAATGAAAAATTTTTTAACTGAAAATTATTAATTTTTGAAGAAATGTTTGTGGGTGTTTAACATAAATTTTTGTTGTCTCACTAGTATAAACGGCCAAATACAAAATGGAGGATCTTGAATTTCCGCCTAATTCTCCTTTGCCTTATTTTTCAACAATGAAATGAAAATTCTGAATTTTTTCTTTATAGCTCACATTAATAATATAACAGACTGAATAATATATTGGAAGAAACTTTATTTTTTTTTATAAAAAAATTATTATTGTCCAATTTGATAATTTATAAAATACATACGAAAGGAAAATTAGTAAAAAATTCTAAACTAGATTGTTCATAAAAATAATTAGGTATAAATAATTAACCAATCACAGTATAGAAGTGACAGCCTAATCAAATGTGGGCATGGCCAACATGCTGCATTTCGTTGTTTATACTAGTGGAACAAAATGAAATTTGCAAGTTTTTAGCTATCCATTATATTGCCCTAATGTTATGTATGTGGCACAGTCCTCAAAGTATTGAAAGATTTAAACATGAAAATCTAGGCATGGGCTAATTCAATCATAATCTAGTTACCCACAACAACATAAATAAAGGAATCGAATTATTAGAGCAGTTAAACCAATTAATTATAATAAGAAGAAGCGTTATTTATTAGAGTTCAAAAACTAGAGACCATGTAATTGAGCATGTATGTTAATTAGAGCAAGTCATGTGAGTGTTTCACACCAGATTTTTTCCAATTTTCTTGATGGCTCTAATTATTTATTTAAAGCTTAGTATCTCGATTACGCATATTTTAAGAACTGCGATTTTTATTTGAAACATTTCTGTTGGAAAATTCTTTATAATTCTTTAAACTGCGATAAGACAAAGTCGTGTGTGTTTCACACCAGATTTTTTCCAATTTTCTTGATGGCTCTAATTATTTATTTAAAGCTTAGTATCTCGATTACGCATATTTTAAGAACTGCGATTTTTATTTGAAACATTTCTGTTGGAAAATTCTTTATAATTCTTTAAACTGCGATAAGAGAAAGTCGTGTGTGTTTCAGCAGCCTAATTTTTCCAATTTTGCTTGATGGCTCTAATTTATTTATTAAAGCTAGTTCTTCGATTACCTATATTTTAAAGAAAGAACTGGCGATTTTTATTTGAAAAGCATTTCTGTTGGATAAATTCTTTATAATTCTTCACTGCGATAAGAGAAAGTCGTGTGTGTTTACACACCAGATTTTTTCCTAATTTTCTTGATGGCTCTCAATTATTATTTAAAGCGTAGTATCTCGATACGCATATTTTTAAGAACTCGCGATTTTCTTTGAAACCATTTCTGTTGGAAAATTCTTTATAATTCTTTAAACTGCGATAAGAGAAAGTCGTGTGTGTTTCACACCAGATTTTTTCCAATTTTCTTGATGGCTCTAATTATTTATTTAAAGCTTAGTATCTCGATTACGCATATTTTAAGAACTGCGATTTTTATTTGAAACATTTCTGTTGGAAAATTCTTTATAATTCTTTAAACTGCGATAAGAGAAAGTCGTGTGTGTTTCACACCAGATTTTTTCCAATTTTCTTGATGGCTCTAATTATTTATTTAAAGCTTAGTATCTCGATTACGCATATTTTAAGAACTGCGATTTTTATTTGAAACATTTCTGTTGGAAAATTCTTTATAATTCTTTAAACTGCGATAAGAGAAAGTCGTGTGTGTTTCACATCAGATTTTTGTGTGACATTGTTTGTGTTAATAGAATCTCAAATTAAATCCGCTTTAACGCAGCCACTTGCTGATTAAAGTGGAGAAACCAATATCACATGAACATAGTATGAGTACATGGTGATTAAGAATAAGGGGGGGATAAACTAACAAACCTGAGCCCAGAATTTAATTTTGATAAAATATTATTATGTAATAAACTGACACAACAGACGGAAATTTAATGAACAAAGTGATTGCAAGCTGAAGCGGTAGAGAGGAATATTTTGCTCTCTCTAAGATTATATTGGCTAGGTCTAGGCTCCAGCGATGCATTTCATGTAATTGCGGGGAATTAGTGGCGTTAACTTTCAAATGCAGTTGATTCAATATTTTTGGTAAGCTCTACTGGATAAGAACATTATAATCACCCTACTGTTAGCAGGTAGGTGCTTATCCTCCCATCGCTCCTCTATTTATGTTAGGACAAGTGGGTCAAATTTGGGTATAAGAAAATTTGTCATTTATATATAATTGTACGAACAGGAGTGGGAGAAAGTCATGTGAGTGTTTCACAGCGGTAACACATGGTATCTCAATATAAAGTAAAGTAAAGTAATGCCTATTTTTTCAGGCGGGCTTAACGTCCAACTACCAAATAAGGTGTCGTGGACGGGGGCGGAAGCACCTACTTTACTATTAACATTTTTTAAACAAATATAAAATTTAATTATACGCTGGACTCGAACTGGGGTCCTCCCACTTACAAGTCCATGCTCATAACCAATACACCAACACCCGCCCCTGGTATCTCAATATATGTATATCCTGTAAAAATTGGTTTTTGTAAATTTGTCACTATCGCACTATATCCTCTTACCAAGTGAAAGTTATATGTAAAACAGAACTAAAAGGAACACCAAAAATAGAAAACTAATTAATAATACGAACATAGAGATCTGATGAAATTTTCATTGATCTCTACTGGACAAGAATATTATAATCATCCTTCTCTTGGTAGGTAGGTAGGTGCTTATCCTCCCATCGCCCCTCTATTTATGTGGCGATTTTAAGGGGCTAGCGAAGAAAAAGAAGATATACCGTAGCTTTCAACACCAATTAAACTATTAAAAGATGAAAATCAAAATTAAAAAATAGAACTGGAGAAAACGAAGGCAGAAAATGGAAAAAGACAAGAGGATGGAAGCATTGGAAAATCAAATAAGACGAAATAATATTTAATTTTCAAAGGATTCGATGGTAAAGAGAGTTTGGAAGATACAGCAGCGTTTTGCCCTAGAAGAAGGGGGAAATAATAAAGAACAGTTTTACAATGGGATACGAAGAAGGGACGTACAACAAGAAAGTAATCCTTATATCTGGTAAGACAGTAACAGACATTGAGGCATACAAGCAAGTTAAAGGGAGTTGGCTTTCATAGACTGGTAAAACAGACGAAGAAGAATGTTTGGGATAAGAATGGAAATTAGACCCTCACGCGTTAGTCTGATGGGTAGCGCACTCGTCTTTTGGGGGAGAATTCAAGGTACGATTCCCGTAAGGGCAAAGACGATGTTGACCTGACAACGAGAGAAAAAGTGGCGAGTTACAGTTAGTAGCGCACCTGGTAGTGAAGGCCATAAAGATCGGCATATGGCCAACCTTGGCCCTTTCATAGGCCTCTTATTATTATTATTCGCAGAAGGAGAGGGCAAACCCTACGCTATCCAAAGCCTCCCAGGGCCCATATAGCTACCCCTAAAGAATAACAACCACTGGGTCTAGAATGAAAATCCAGGCCCAGGTTTTAACCATCTAAGTTTCACCATAGACCGAACAAATCGGACCAAAACCTTAAAAGGACACAGCTTAAGAACCTCTACCGATATCCTATTCCGGCCGAAGGTCCTAAACCTAATCTCCTCACAACCCAAACAATTCGTCATCAGATGCATGGGTGTTTCCTCCTCAGTCTCACAAACTCTACAAAAGGGGTCAGGCACGAGTCCCATTATATAGAGATGTCTCCTTAAACCACAATGCCCAGTGAGGAATCCAACCAGATGTCTGAGGGAGGTCCGTGAAAGACATCGGACCCCGCTACTCAAAGCTCCGTCTGGGCCCCCAATGAGCATTTTAGACTGCCGACAACCCACTGCACTCATCCATAAGGATGAGCGCTGTGAAGTCATCCACGTCTGAAAGCCCGACAAACATGTTCCAGAAGATACACCAACAGCAGGCTCTGGACCAATGAAAGGGAGAGAGGCACCTAATTTGGCAAACCTATCCACCTCCTCATTCCCAAAGATTCCCATATGACCTGGAACCCAGATCAGAAGCACATCCTTTAATGAAGAAAGATCTTCCAGTCTTCTAGAACATTCCAACACCAATCTGGAAGTGAAGACACATGAATTAAGCGCCTTCAACGCAGCCTGGCTGTCCGAGCAGATACAAACACCTTTTAAATTAGTGTTACGCATTCTCTCATCCAAAATACAGCAAAGAATTGCATAAACCTCAGCCTGGAAGACGGTGGCCCACTCACCAAGAGGCGCTACCAAATGATCTCCCGTCTCAAAATAGACGGCAGCCCCAGACCTACCATCCATCCTGGAACCGTCCGTGTAGCATCGGAGATAATTCTCAGGAATCACAGCAGACGGACCCAGGGTTAACCAATCTTCCCTAGAAGGCAACCTAACCCTGTAGGAATGACCAAAGACAAAAGTCTTCAGATTCCTATCAGAAGGAAAACCTGTAATGGGAATCCTTAAAAGCATCTCACGATAAATGGTAGAATGACCATATCGCTTACCCTGCCAAAAACCTGCCTGTTTAATTCTATAACAGGCTTTCATTGCCTGGTTTTTCACCTCCACAAAGAGAGGTGGAATCCCTAACAAAGTCTCCATAGATGCGGTCGGTGTGGTCCGAAACGCACCAGTCACCGCCAGACAAGCCAAACGTTGGATTTCTTCCAACAGCTGCCTAGCGGATCGTGTTTCAATGCGACGCCACCACACCAAAGCCCCATATACCAATCTAGGTTTAATGACCATGCAATAAATCCAGAACATCATCTTGGGAGTGATCCCCCAATTCTTACCTACAACTCTTCGACATTGCCAAAAGGAGATTATCGCCTTTTGGTGTTGTGTCTTAACATGTTCCGACCAGTTCAATTTACTATCGAGAACTACTCCAAGGAACTTCACTGATTTGCTAACCTGTATGGAAGTACCTAACAGCCTAGGAGGTGTAAAACCTACTATCTTCCTTCTATGAGTAAATAGAATTGCCTGGGTCTTAGTAGGATTAATAGAAAGACCCCTATCCTGTGACCAACAATATACCATGTTAAGGGCGCTTTGCATTAGGTCCGAAATAGTGGACAAACAGCGTCCTAACAATAAAATAACACCATCATCGGCATATGCTTGCACATAAAATCCCGATGAATTCATCCTAACCAAAAGGTCATCCATGACGACGCACCACAACTTTGGTGAGAGACAACCCCCTTGAGGGCACCCTCTCCCCGCTTGTACTATCATGGTGCGCCCGCCAAGGGAAGCCTGTATAACCCTACTCCTAAGATAGACACCTATCCAATTGATTAAGACGGGATGTATACCTTTTCGTACCAAGGCATCTTCGAGAGCATCAAACGATACTCTGTCAAATGCCCCCTCAACATCAAAGAAACACCCTAGGGCATATTCTTTTATTTCCAAAGCAGATTCTATCCTTCCGACAAGACAATGTAATGCAGTCTCTGTCGACTTACCCACAATATAAGCATGTTGGTTAGGATGGAGTGGATGATCCCTTAATGGGCCATCAGTAATATACCTATCCACCAACCTTTCCAGAGTTTTCAAGAGGAAAGACATAAGACTAATGGGTCTAAATGCCTTGGGGTCAGAGTAGTCGTTTCTTCCCGGCTTGGGAATAAAGACTACCCTTACTTCTCTCCATAATGTTGGTACATAACCAAACATCAAACATCCTTTAAACAATCTTAACAATACCCTCGTCAGCACGTCCCCACCCTTTTGCAACAGACAAGGATAAATCCCGTCCGGTCCAGGTGACTTGAAAGGTGAGAAACTTTGTACTGCCCAACTGATTCTATCATGTGTGACTACCTCATCTAAGGTGGATACATCTTCAAGGTCCCATCTCCTTCCACCCACCAAAGACGAAGCAGCATTTAAACCAATATTATCCGGGAAGTGAGTATCAAGCAAAAGCTGCAGTGTCTCCCCTTCCCCCCCTGTAAAGGAACCATCAGGGTATCGTAGGGTACCTAACTGACTGTCCCTATCCTTACTAAGAATCCGTACCAATCTAGATGATTCCTGGAACGAATTTATATCCTCACAAAAGGATCTCCAGGAATTCCTCTTGGCTCTCCTCAGAGCATATTTATATGTTCTTTTAATACTATTATAACTATCCCATGATTCCGAGAATCAGCCAGGACAGCCTTCCTGTATGAGCCCCTTACTGTCTCCTTAGTTTTTCCAACGAAGAGGACCACCAGGGGTTCTTACTACCCTTAACCACCTTGGAAGGACAAGATTCCTCGAATGAGAATCTAATGTGTTCATGAAGAATACCAGCCTCCCTTTCCAATCAGGGGCTTCTGTCAGTTTATCTTCAATAATTCTAGAATATAAACCCCAATCCTCCCTCCTGGGATTCCTATAACTAGCCAGGGTAATTGGATCAATCCCCAGACTAAACCTAATCATCCTGTGATCGGAGATGGAAGCCTCAGGACTCACCCTCCAATCCTTAATCAGTCCACTAAAATTCCTAGAAGCAAGGGAAATATCAATAACCTGTCTTCTAATCCTAGTAACAAAAGTGGGTTCAGTACCCCTATTCAGGACCTCTAATCGCGTGCCCACCAGGAAATCCATGAGAGCGCGACCCCTACCATTGGTGTCGCTGCTGCCCCAGACGACATGATGCGCATTCGCGTCACACCCTATTATAATAGGTATGTCATTGGTCTCCGAATACTGAACCAAACCCATGAACTCCTGAGGAGGAGGAGAGGGGCCATCATAGGGGAAGTAAGCCGAAGCCACAACTACGTCGCGACGACGCCCACCAACCCCCAGACCAACCCTCACCGCCACCAAGTCCCGAGAGCAGAACTGTCGAAGCAGAACAGCGTCGACACTCCGACTGGCAAAAATACATGCCCTAGGAATGTCCCCGCCATCCGCCACGAACAGTCTGCCATCAACCACACTCAATCCTCGAACCAAACCTTTAAAGGCATAAGGTTCTTGTATTAAAATAAAATATGTATGCAACTTAGCAATACAACGGCATAAGTTAGCCGTTGCATCTTTGCTATGCTGCAAGTTAACCTGAACCATTTCTACCCTGTCAATCATAGTAATAAGTCAACTAATGTAAGAAATGGAACTTCTAACAAACTTGATAGCAGGCAGGAACAAAGATAAATAAATAATAATAAAATAAATAAATAAATAATAATAAAATAAAGAAATATAAATAAATAAATAAACAAATAAATAGATATAAATAAATAAATAGACAAATAAATAAATGTAAATAAATATATAAACAAACAAATAAATGTAAATAAATAAATAAAAATACCTGCCTTACATATCTCTCCTTTTTCCTTTGACCACGTTTCAGAGATCGCCGTAGGAGGACAAGTCCTCCGCGGCTCCTCCTGACACGTTCTCCTCCAGAAGCAAGCCTTCCCTGCCTCTGGATATTTTTCCAGATTCCCACCCATTAGTGCATCCAGGCCCTGGTCACCCGACTCTGGATGTACAGAGGAATTACCCCCACCACCGGTGGCCCCCTCCTCTAAGGGGCCCCCGGCTGACGAATTTAAAATTAAAAACATATAATAAATAAAATTAAAAATTCATCTCCAGAGCTCTCCACCCTCCACGGAGCCTCACAATTTGGGACGCTTTGAAGAAGCGCCAGAGCTACCCTAGAGATATAGCGCCCAGGGATTGTGAGCCTGGCCCACAATACCCGGGAGCTCACCCATGCGTTCTTTACGCTAGCCGATTGACCAGAGCTGGGTTAGGCTCTGGCCGCCTGTTTAGTGGAGTCAGGAACCAAAGTGGTGTGTTGGACTGCAAGGCACGCCGAGGAAACTTGCCTCCAGCGAGAACCTGCATCCTCAACCACCAGGACTTCCCTCCCCCACGACACAGGTATCCACACACGGCAAACATGTGGGTGGCACCAGCACGTGCCACTGGCGTGTAAGACTGTAACTATGTAAGTGTATATGTTAAGGCGTTTAGGTGTAAGTGATGCAATATGAATTCCCACGGAGGCTCCGCAGCAAAAGAATTCGCTGCAAGAGATTCAGGCCGCACATAAATTATGGCGACCCAAACAGAGGGCAGAAAAGTCTCCACCAACTCACACTCCTAATGGGAAACCACTGCACTTGTTAGTCTGTAATTGTAGCTGAGGACGTGGGAGTGCTAGGTTCCCAAATAGCCCGAAGGCTACCCTCTGCGTTCACCCTCCAACTTAGCCACCCACGCTTCCACAAAGTGGAGCGCAGATGTTTCCGGAGCCAGCGACGAGGACGCGTTGGATGGGCTAGAATGAGGTTCCGCGACGGATAACCGTCTCGAGAAACATAGGGAAGTTTCACCCTATGTGAGTACGAATACTCCCTCAAACCTTTGGCTCCTCATAGGCCTCTTGCGTCAAAGCTGTTTTGGGGAGGTTGCAAGTTTTGGGGTTGCGTAAATATGAAAACAGTGATTTTAGCAAATGTTCTGTATGTATGCGTGACTGCATTAATATAGATTGTAATTTAGTTGTTGTGTGGGTTCTGCATTTAAAACTGATTGTAATATATTTTTGTAATGTATTTATATTGTTAATGTGTTTTCTCTAACTGCAAAAACCAAATAAATTTGACGTCACTATTACAAGTAGAGCTTAATGATGCAGAATGCTCAGACATATTTTTGGAAGGTAACCATTCACTTAAAGACTTCATGCACCCATATGGATTCAATCGTCTGCTGCATACAAAAGTAGCAGAATAAACTAAAGATTGCAAAGTTATAGGTCTCTGTATTCATAGTTACTGACACAATTTTAATGAAATCCGTCAGCGTTTTTATGGAGAAAATTGCAAAAACTGAAAACTTCACTAAAAGCGCACTTTCCGTCAGCCGATTTTCTTCAAACATGGGTTTAGGCAGCATATTTAATACTAATTAACGCTATTTAGATGATAGAATATAGATAGAGTATAGTATGCTAATATGTAGCACTTTATAGGAAAACTTAAACCCCCAAACCGCTCTCAAAACCTCTTTAAATGAGTTTACCCCGCGAAACGCTTCAAATAAAAATGTAGCTCTTTCTGTTAGTTTGTATACTAAGTTTCAAGAAAATCGTTGCAGCCGTTTTTGAGAAAAACGGAAAACGAAAAACTGAAAAATCTATTTATTTAGTAAAGTAGTACTTCCGATTGAGTAATTTTGGCAGATAGTTGCCTATCAGATTCCATGGTGATACCCAAACGGAATGTTAAGTTGGAAGATTCTGAACATTTTTTAATTTCTCTTATTCCTACCAACAGAAAGCACTGCGATCGCGCCAATTATTTTTATTGTTAGAAAATATATATGTATAAAGAAATTTGGTGAGGATCGGTCAAGAGAAAAACACCATAAATTTAATTTAAAAAAAAATACTAGCGAAGAAAACTAACAGGACAAAAAAATATTAGAAATGATATATATAAAAAAAAATAAACTTTCTATTGATTTTGGTAATGATACCAATAATTTGTCCGCGCTGAATAACGGTGTTTTCAAAACTTGACCTTCTAGAATTCCATTTCACCTATCCCACCCCTAAAAAAATTTCCACAAATCCCTTTCACTTCTTTGCCTATTCAAACCCAACTTTCATTTCTGTAGATGATTTTAGACAAGACACTAGTAACTTTTAATTTGCTTTTTTATGTTTCTGCGATGTAACAAATGTGTATGTTTAAAAATTCCACTCCAAATTTTTCTCCATATCTATATGTAGGTTCAATATTATTTTTAATTAAAAATTTTTTTTTGTAATTATTATTCTGCATGTTACAATATTATTAATGCATTATGGTTCCTCATTGTATTGTTTTTTAGATTAAAGCCTAGATAAAGACAGGAAACTCTGTCAAAACGTTGGCATAACTGAATGTTTCTTTCTTGACCGATCCTCACTAAATTTCTTCATAACATAATTCATCAACGGTTAACAAATACTTTTATATATTTATTGTTGTAAATTTCAAATAGAGTGAAAAAAGAAAGATTTTCACCGGAAATACAGGATTTGAGGATCTCTTAGTACGGAAGTATCTCAGGACGAAAAGGCGCAGGATTCCTCTAGACATCATAACTGCAACGACTTCGGTGGATATCAGTTCTAAAATGATTTGGGAATGCCTACGTAAGCTTAACGACCTAGGCAGAAGAAATAAAGTTACCCTATTCAGGGTGCCGGGACATGTCAGCGAGGATGGTAATGAAGTGGCCGATATCCTGGCAAAAGAAGGCGCTGCATCTCCTTTCTTGGGGTCTGCGCCCTTTTGTGAAGTCAGCGACCAAGTATTCTTGGAAGAAATCAATTTGGCGAAAAGAGCACGTCTCTGGAACACTCACCCGGGACTGAGGCAGGCCAAGGTCTGTCTGGGAGATTATAACCAGGAAAGGTCGGAGGCCTGCATCAGTCTGAGTAAAAACAAGATCCGTATTCTTACGGGGCACTACTCAGGGAACATCTGAAGAAGCTGGGCCTAGAAGATGATAGCACATGCAGATTCTAGGGGAGATGGAGGAAAGCGACGCTGAGAGCCAAAGAAGACGCAACAGCCTGGGTTGTTACCAGGTGGGGAGGGGGATATACTCACCCTAGAACTCTGCAGGATTCTGGAAGCTCAACCTGGAGAGGGTGATGCAGATGAGCAAGCTCACCTACGGTACCAGAGGAGGTACAATAAATCACCTGATGGTCGCAGTACGCGAACACTTGAAAAAAAAAAGGTTTCGGTAAAATCCATCAAACGTAAGTGCGAGTTTCTAGATTTTTTGGTTGAAAACCGCTCCAACGATTTCCTTTAAACTTTGTACATTGTCTACATTACATAAATACCTATCACTGTTATGAATCATTTTCTGCAGATGTTTTTTTTTTTGAATGTTTCTAGAGGAACAGAGAATTCAATATCTGTTTGAATTCAATATATTCAATATTGAATTCGTATATAGTTCTACCACTATTAATATACCTTCGAAGCATTGCTAAAATTCCAAATTTGAAGAATTGGTTAAACGGAAGTGTAAATTTACAGATTAGGTTTTTGAGTTTTGGTAATTATATAGAAACGACTACAAATATTTTCTTCAAATTTGGATTGATCAGTGCACAGGTTTACAACACTTGTTACATTAATTTGAAACATTTTTCACAAAAAAAGAAGAAAGAAGGTGATTAGATCGTTTGGGGAATTTGTGGTGTTCAATGGTGCGCTCTTCGCTGCCAACGGTACGTATCTGCCCACTATATTTATGTTAGGATAAATATGCAATATTGAGTTGAAAGTGGTCAATTTATATTTAACTGTACAATATAGAAGTAAGAGAAAGTCGTGTGAGTGTTGCACACCAGATTATTGCACCAAACAAACTAGCTTCGTCAAAATAATAGTTACCCGCCCATCTGTGCTAGTGAGAGCGCGAAATGATTGTGTGCTATTGAAAAATACCTGTACACAACAACTATTTTTTTCTCATTGATTTGAAATTTATGGATTTCCTTTCTACTTTCTCTTTTTTTTTTGGCAAACAATTTAGAAGAATAAAATATAAAAAAGTGTAAAATATAGCGTGAGTTCAAATTAAAACTGAATAATTATTATATGCACAAATAATTCATTTTAGAGTGGTACTGTGGGAGGGGGGGAGCAATAGGTTCTTTGAATAGGCAAACGACTGAACTGCCATTTCAGTATTGTAGAGGCTTGATATTGGCGCAAATTTAGTGGCCCTACTTTTATTTTCCGTGTAATATATGCTCCACCACATGCTGAAGGATGCCGAAGTGCGGCGGGGAGACGAGCCCAGCTCGCCTCCCCGACTCCCTACTACATCATAGGATTGGGCTACGGGTCCTGCAAGTCAACCTCCATCACGCCAAGGCTGCTTCGGCGGTCTTGTGCACGAGTTTGAATCAGGGCGGTTACTCATCGCTCTGGTGCAGGAGCCGTGGCTCGTGGCTGAGGAAGTCAGAGGCATTCGCCCATTCCAAGGTAAGGTAAAGTGCTACACTGTAAGGGCTCTGGTAAACCCGCACATCGTCGACTACTGTGAGGCAAAGAATTTCCCACTCCTCGTGGGATGTGATGTCAACGCACTCCACTCAGCATGGGGGAGCAGCAACTGCAACAGCATAGGTAAGTCCCTTTTGGAATTTATCTATGGTAAAGGGTTACTAATATCTAATTTAGGTAGCGAACCCACTTTTGTTACGGTGGCCAGGAGGGAGGTGTTGGATTTGACCCAGACCACCCATAGGTTGAATGATGACATCACGAACTGGCATGTGTCTTCGGAACCATAGGCACATCAGGTTCACCATCCCCCCCCCCGTTGCAATAGATACCCTCCGGAGACCGACTGGGAAGGATTTATAGATACTTATGAACAGAGTAGCACAGGGAATCTCTGACGGGAGAGGGGTGGAGGATCTTGAGCGGACTGTAGAGGAGGTGCAGGAGGGTATAACCACGGTCTTCCAAGAAAACTGTCCAGAAAGGTCAAGACCACAGAGAGGAAAGACGGTCTAGTGGAACAATCACCATGAGAAACTGAGGGCTGAGGTTAGGAGACTGTTCAATAGGGCCAAAGTTACCCAGAACTGGACCGTCTATCGGAATGCCCTCACGCAGTATACTTAAGAAATTAGAAAGGCCAAAAGACGTTCGTGGAGGTTTTGCGAGGGAATCGAGGACTCCCTCTCGTGTGCCAGAATCCACAGAGCGTTGGCCAAAGATGGTACTGCGAAGGAAGTGGGGTCCCTCCAGAAGGAGGACGGAACCTTCACTGCTCCGAAGAAGAAAGCTTAGAGCTCCTCCGGAGACGCACTTTCCAGATTCATCTCGACTTGTAGGCCCAGAAGTGGCAGAGGTCTCTGAGGAAAGGCACATTAGGCCATCCCCAGAGGACTGGAAACTCGCCACTCTCATTACGAGGCCAAGCAAGGTCAAGTGGGCCATCAACAAATCCCAACCTTTTAAATCCCCTGGGATGGATGGGATTTACCCGGTCCTCTTATAAAAAGGATTAGATATTCTCCTACCATACCTGTGAAGAATCTTTAGGGCATGTATAGCTCGAAGATATACACTGGTACTGTGGCGTAGTGTCAAGGTGCTCTACCTCACCAAGTCGATAGAGTGTCTGACCTTTCGCTCGTATAGACCGATTAGTCTATCCTCTTTCCTAAGCAAAGCTCTGGAAAGATTGGTGGACAGATATATTAGGGATGAGGTCCTGTGTTTAAATCCCCTAAGTGCCCGCCAATTCGCTTATCAACCAGGTAGGTCGGCTGAGACCGCACTGGATGATCTTAACAGGCTGCTATCAAAATCCTTGGAGGAAAAGGAATTGCGCTAGCCACCTTCTTGGACATTGAGGGCGCATTCAATAGTGTCTCGCGCACCTCGTTCATCAACTCTCTCTACAAAAGAGGAGTACCAGCAGCGTTATGCGGCTGGATGGAGTCTGGCCTAAGTAATCGAATCAACATTTCTACAAAGTTAAGGTGCGCTGGTCTGCAGGCTGAGCTGCCTAAGAAGCGGCTTCCGAGAATGATAATTTTCGATGTGCCAGACGATCTTGATGACGCATGATTTATCAAAGCCTTGTATGATCAAAATTTGGGATCGGTATTGCCGAAACCTGAGTTCCAAGACTCCTTTCGAGTGTTGGCGAAGACAGGTAGGAGCAAAAATGGTTTGCAAAATTGGGTAGTAGAAGTTACGCCAAAAATGCGTGAACTTCTAAAGAGGGGAACCCTGAGTAGTGCAGGGTTTATATAGAGTGGAGCCGTTGTAAGATAATGGACCACAACCAGGCGGCACGTTGTTATAAGTGCCAAATATATGGGCACGTGGCAAAGTACTGCAAGGAGAAAGAACTCACTTGCGGACACTGTGCCACGAAAGGACATAGTTATGATAAATGCCCAAACAAAGCCGAAGTACCGGCATGTGCCGCCTGTAAAGCGTTCCGAAAGCCGCACAGCTACTCTGTGAAGAGTACGAAATGCCCAGCATACCAGAATGCTTTAGACCGTCAACTTGCCAACACTGGCTATGGAAGAAGCCCGTAATCTTACGCACAGTGGCCTGAGAGTGTTGCAACTAATTGCGCAACGCTCAAAAACAGTAATGGCTGAGGCGCGAGATCTCATCTACTCAAGGGGCATAGATGTTGCATTAATTCAGAAGCCATATACGTTCAATGCGAGCGTTAAGGGCCTGGGATTGCAGCATCGTATCGTCCACGCTTCCTATGATGGATGGATATGGACTGCTATTGCGGTGTGCAATCCATACATCACTCTATTGCGTCTTCCTCAGTACAGCACCAGTCATTGTACCTGTGTGCTGTTAACTGCTGCAAATGGCGTTGAGCTGATGCTGGTGAGCTTATATTGCCAGCCGTCATGCGACATAACGGCGTCTATAGCCCACTTAAGTCGGCTCCTGCGAGAAAACAGGGCAAAAAAGATAATTGTGACCGCCGCCATCAATGCATGTTCACCCATGTGGCACGTTGACATGCTAGATGACAGAGGCAGACACTTTGAGGAGTGTATTGTCTCAAATGATCTATTGTCCTTAACGTTTATAGGAAACGGTAACTGCGCTGAACACAATCTGGATGTTACCTTGTGTACAGCTTCGGCTGTTGACAGGGTACATGATTGGAGGGTGGCAGACTGGGTAACTGGTGATCACAGGGTGATACTTTTCAAAGTTGCCTGGGACACCAGGCCATGTCCCACCTATGAGGGGCTAGAAAGATACTCAATCAAAAGTGTTGATTGGGAAAGATATAAGGCCCTCCTCCAGCGCAGTATTGACACGCTACAGGTCCAAGTGGATACCATTGCTGGTGTCGACAGGGCGGTCACGGAGCTGACTGAGGCAATAGCAGGTGTGAGTGGGGAGGCGTTAAAGAAAATACCCACTAGTCGCGCGCGTCGTGTCCCTTGGTGGACTCGAGAGCTTACAGCAGCCAAAAAAGAAGTAGTCAGGAAGCGGAGACGATACCAACGAGAACATGATAATGAATCCCGTCAAAGATATATGGATGAGTATCGAAGTGCCCGAAGGCAATACAAAAAGATGGTGCATCAGGCTAAGACCTCAACCTGGCGGGAGTTCGTGGAATCAGAAGGTAATAGAGATCCCTGGGGTATTGTTTACAAGGTGCAAGCCAATAAGATAAGGACGGACCTGATACTAGCTAGTCTAAATATAGACGGAGTATCGGGTGCCGGGTCCTGGCAGGAATCAACTGAGCACTTGTTGAAAGTACTTCTCCCTGAGAATAGTCCGCAGGACGACACGCATTTGCAAAAATGTCGTCGCGACGCAGCCTATGTGTCACTGCTCTGGCTGAATCTAATGGAGTTCGATATTTATGATATTAAGTTTGTTGTTGGTGAAATCAAAAACAAGAAGGCTCCAGGAATGGATATGATAAATGGAGAGATTGTCCGGAAAAATGAGGAAGTGATAAGCCAGTATCTGCCTGACCTTTTCAATGGGTGCCTGAGACTGGGATATTTTCCTAGACAATGGAAAACAGGGCTTGTAAAAGTATTATACAAAGGTAGGAACAAGCCTATATATAGTGCAAAGTCGTATCGATTGATACAACTCCTGCCCGTTTTTGAGAAACTACTGGAGAAACTGATTATAATGAGATTAAAAAGTTTTATCAGTCTCTGCCCCAGCCGCCAGTATGGTTTTGTATCGGGAAGATCGACGACAGATGCGATATCTAAGATCCTTGAATTGGTGGGTGGCAGTGGGCATATGTACATCCTCACAGTATTTCTGGACATCGCTGGGGCCTTTGACAATGTTTGGTGGCCGACTGTACTGGAGTCACTCAGAAGAAGAGATTGTCCACCAAATCTTCTAAAATTAGTTCAAAGCTACCTCACCCAAAGGGTGGCGGTGCTAGTGACTCAAGCCGGCGAGATTTCAAGGCCAATAATCAAGGGTTGTCCGCAGGGCTCGGTGGTGGACCCGTTCCTGTGGAACCTAGTTATGGATGAATTGCTTGAGCATATAGAGAATATGGATTACTGTGACTCGGTTGCATACGCAGACGACTTGGCAATAGTTGTCCATGGAGATTCTCGTCTGTTGTTAGAGGAGCGTGCGAGCGCAGTTGTGTCCCGAATAAAGAAATGGTGTCAAGGGGAGAAGCTTCAGATTTCGTTTGAGAAGTCTAAAGTGATGCTCATGAAGGGGAAACTTCAACCCAGTCGTCCTCCTTGGATCAGGGTGGACGAACAAAGAATAGTCCATGTAACCAAGTTTGAGTACCTGGGCGTGCTGTAGATTAGAAGCTTTCTTTTAAGCCCCATATTCAGCGGGTGGCCTCAAGGGGTCTCAACTTGTACCCGGGAATCAAAAGAGTAGCCCGTGGTGAGTGGGGGCTGAAGACTGGCGTGGCTTTGACCATCTATAAGGGAGTAATAGAGAATGTTGCAACGTACGCAATAATAATAATAGAAGAAAAGATCTATCAAATGTGGGCATGGTCAACATTGTAATTCTAAATTTCTGATTGGCCTAACATCCACATTTCAGAACGTCTCTTCTACACTGTGATTGGTTGATTACTTTAACTAATTATTTCTTTGGAAGAACTAGTTTAGAATTTTTTACTAATTTTCCCTCCGTAGATATTTTATAAAATATGAAGTGTGGAATAAAAAGACTTAATAAAAACAAAAATCATGTTATTTCTAACAATAATAATAATAATAATAATAATAAAATATTCTTTATTTTACGTCCAATAAATTAGAGTGCCATAAAAGATCTATAACTGAGATTCAATATAAAATAGTAAGCAGAGCCATTCCAATATTAGGAAAAGGACGCACAAAAAACCTAATACAAAAATAAGATTAAAAGGGAATTTTAGATAAAAACCTTAGCTACTTAAGATGTATTTGATTCTTTATTTTTGTAATGAATATTTACATTATACACACCTATATTTTTAATTACATTATTGTTACTTATTTCTGAATTTAAGAAAAAATTTTCTGTCGCTTGTTTTATGACATCCTTAATGTATGGTAAACCAGTCTGTTCGTGCAGGGAACTAATCGCTATGTACCTAGGAGAATCTGTAGCGAATCTCAGAAACTTATTTTGGATTCTCTGAAGTTTTAACATATTGGTTGGACATGTAAGGTTCCACGCTGCAGCGGCATAAGTTAAGACAGGTCTCACCACTACTATGTATAATAAGATTTTATTATTTGTACTCTGCCTGGAATGTCTATTTGAAAGTGGGAAAAGTGAGACTATTAATCCCTTACATTTGTTACATAATATTTACAGTTTTATATAGTTAATAAAGTTTTTTCCAATATATTATTTACTCTTTTATATGATTAATGTGAGCTACAAAGAAATAACCCAGAATTTTCATTTCATTGTTGAAAAATAAGGCAAAGGAGAATTAGGCGGAAATGCAAGATCCGCCATTTTGAATGTGGCCGTTTATACTAGTGGGGCAAAATGAAATAAAAAGCTTAAATACCCATACAAAGTTTTCTTAGACCTGCAGTTTTTAGTTATTTATTATATTTCCCTTAATTTTATGTACGAGTATATGGCCCAGTTCACAAAGTATTGAAAGAATATTGTAAAGATTGAAATCTAGGCATGAGCTTATTCAATGAAAATCTAGTTTCTCGCAACAACATAAAAAAAGGAACCAAACTAATTATTAGTGCATTAAACAAATAAATTATCATAAGAATGAGCGTTATATATTAGAGTTCGAAAGACTACAGTCTATGTAACCATGTGAACGGAGGAGTAAGAGAAAGTCATGTGAGTGTTTCACACCAGATTTTTGTTTATTTGACAACCTTTTTTACTTTCTCTTTTTCCTAGTAAGAGGAAGCATTGCAATCGTGGCAAATTTTCGATATCGAGTTTTCACCGGAAAAACACGTTTTAAGGTCCCCTGAGTCCAAAAATGTGGTTTTTAAAAACGAACTGTGGCTGTGTGTCCGTGGGTGTCTTTATGTGAACGGCATAGTTCGAAAACGAAAAATCACAGAACGTTCATACTTGGCATTCCATTTGGGTCACCATGAGACCCGACCGGAATTTACTTGCTAAAATCCCTCAACCAGAAGTATCACTTTGCTGAACAGATTATACATATTAAGAGCTTCAATTTTTAATTGAAACATTTCTTTGGAAAAATTCATTTAAAACAGGTTTTAGAGTGGAGTGGGGTTATTTTTTCCCCTAAAGTATTATCTCGGTTTATTATATCATTCTATTATCTATATAATACTAATTACAATAAAATGTGATGTCAAAATGCCGAATTTAAAGCAAATTGGTTCACCGGCAGTGCGAATTTATTGGAAAAGTTTTCAGTTTTTTGGAATTTCCTCCAAGAGCACCGCGGTGTATTAACAATTATAATGTGATGAAAATTTGCCATTTCAGTAAGTCATGGCATTAAGTGAAAGTCATGTGAGTTTTTCACGCCAGATATTTTTTATAACATTTCGGAGTCTGGCATCTATAAATTAACTATGAACCTTATTCAGAGCGGGTCATCTGACAACTTCATCTCGCTGTAAAGCTCTTCCAAACAAGTTCATTTATTTAGTAAGCTATGGCAAGGGTGACACCTTTCTGTGGCTATCAACTTCTTCCAACCACCTGCACCAACTTTCCTCATAAATCTTCTCTATTCTCTAGGACTTAAGTCGGGAAAGTGGACTTTTATACGTAGCGAAAAACTGTCATTTAGTGCACTAAAAAATAAAGAACTGAAGTGAAACACACACTACTTTCTAATAGTGCAATAATTATTAAAATTCTATTTGTGAAATTTTCTTCATCCATTGAATTTGTACTAAAAATGTAAAACTGTACATTACGCAGAGTAAAGGTGGTGAGGAGTTTTGGTTGCTGGTTTTTAGGGTGTGAGGTATACCTGATGACAGCATTGTATAACCGTGTTCGCTTCCTTCTTCCATTGTCAAATTTCTAACGGCAGGTTAAAGTTAAAGTTAAACTCAGAGTCTCACCCCGAAGCCCCAAAATCAATATTCCTGGAAAAATGTTTCAAATAGAATGTTAGGTTAGGTTGGACAGTTAGCGTTCCAAATTTAAAGAAAATTCGTTTGAACTATTTTCCGAGACTTCAGAAATCTGTCGTATAGAGTTCGCACTTTTGGCAAACCAGTTTTTGCTTCAAACTTGGTATTCTAGCAACGTATTTAATGTAAGCTAATAATATAGGAATGGTAGAACCTTACATTATTCCAAAAACCTTTAAAAAAAAAATCAATTTTTTGGGGAGTTAGAGACCCCCCCTTATATAACAACGCTCCAGGCACTATAAGGAGCGGCTGGAATGGGTACCGGAACATGCGGCGATTAAGGAAAATGTTACAGCCGACTAATGACCAGGAGTGGGGCAAGTACTCCGTCCAGAGGACCAGAACCTGTCCTGGGGATAACCAAAAGGATAGTTGCTTGCATCTTTAGAGAAAAGGCTTTGGAGAGAAAGCACGATAAAATCTGAAAAATAAGCCCAGGAACCAAACATAGCCAGACATTGATGTCAAAGCTGCGTAAGTATAGAACTAAAGAAGTCCTCGGATTAGGTAGGAACCAGAGTGGACTGGTGAGAGGCCTTCTTCACGGGGCACGGTAGGTTCAAAGAAACATCTGATACAAGGTGGGGATAATTAGCTCAGAGCTTTTATGTAAGATTATGTCAGGAGGAGGAGGAGGTGGCAACGGCGCGAACCTGTTCATCCATTGTGTTGTTATCGCTAGATTGTGTTATGAGACCGAAGGAGATAATAGTGCAAGAAGACTAGTCTTCAGAAGAGAAGTCTTCACTTTCATGAAGAGAGAAGGTTTCATAAACTAGATCTACTGTGGTTGGTACAATAAGCCTCAAACTGGTTGTTGGTAACCACTCCCTGTCGAATCTAATGCATGTAGTGGAACCATATTTGAGAAAATCGCGAAAAACTGAAAAAAAAAAAATCCGTTAAGTAATGCCGCACTTCCGGTTGATTGGATTTTCACCGAAACCTTGGTGTCAAAAGATCGGATTATACATGAGCCTTAAACGGATTATACATGAGCTACCTGCAATTTTTCATTTTTTTTTTTTAAATTACTATTCGTTAATATTTTTTCCCTTACTCAAGGGACCTAAACTTATATTTCCGCAAAAAAATGAAATGCTAAAATTTGACACGCACGCAATACTTGCTGGGGGAGAAAGTAATAAATGGAAGCAGGAAACTGGTGACAAATATAGGTAAGTCTGCCTGCCAATATAATTGTATTGTTAGAGGACACTGTTTTCCTTTCGTTGTTAGGCTGCACACTATTTACTAACAGATTTTTTTTGGCATTGGCAACCATAGCCATACAGCCACTAACATTATTATGAAGGAAAAAAAAATTATATTTTAATCTTTATTTCGCCTATAAAGTCTATTATTGCATTGTATATTTCCCTTACAATAGTTTTTCCAAGAATCATTTTTATAGTTAAATGGGGATGGTATGTATGGTGTTATATTTTGTAATAGTTTCGTATATCTCTTCTCGTCGTATTTAGGGTAAACCATAATTATGTGTTCGAGGGTCTCTGTGTCACCGCAGAGTGCACATTTTGAAGAACTTACCCTTGCTATTTTATTAAGATATTTATTGCAGATACCGTGATCTGTTCTTAGTCTGCATATAATGCGGCATTTTCTTTTTGTTATAGCCTCACTTGTAAACCAGGGCCTACCTCCGACTTTAGGGTTTATGGTTTTATAGAATTTACCTCTTTCGTTATCTGTGTACTTTCTTTGCCAAGTTGCTAAAGCTTTCTTCTTTATAGCAGGCAGAACGTCTGTATAAGGTAAGCACAGTTGGAGGGATGATCCTTCTGTTATGGCTCTTTTTGCCAGTTGGTCGGCTATCTCGTTCCCCTTAATACCTACGTGTGATCTGATCCACGTGAACTCCACATTAATTCCCTTTTGCTTCATTTTAGACCATTGCCTGATTATTTGATTTATGATATTATTCATTTTAGGCTGGAGATTTTTAATACTTTGTAAAGCGCTTAGACTATCAACCATTAAAACAGCTGGACCAACATTTTCTCTTTCCAGGTAAAGAAGAGTTCGTAATATAGCAGTCATTTCACAAGAATAGATAAGAGGCTAAATTCGGTAATTTATACATCATCTCAGTTCCTTTTTGCGGGTCATATATGGAACATCCGCATTTATCGTCTATCTTGGATCCATCCGTATATAACAAGTAACTGTTTGGCCATTTTTTGTACACTTCTTCTAAAAAAGACTGTGCTGTACTGTAAGTTTCATACTTTTTAAAATCAGTCATCTATGGATGTCTAGATCCAAAACTTGCTCGTTTTCATACATCTCCAGTTTGTTACTATGACTTATTATTTCATAGTATGGTGAACTATTGATGAAACTACATGTTAACGGAGGAGAGACTTGCTTCTGCCAATAAGTACAAGTTAAATCTTTTTCATTTAGATTTGCGACTCTTTTATAGAGATCTGGACAATACGCCATTACTCTAAGCATAAATCTATCTGATAGCATTTCTCTTCTTATTGAGAGTGGTAGTTCTCCTGCCTCATTGATTAGGGCATCCGTAGGAGTAGATTTCAAAAGACCGAGACAAATTATTCTGAATAATATCCAGAGCTCGTAAATGCGTTTTACTTGCTTGTCTGTAAAAGATACAACCATAATCGAGAATAGCTCTAATACAACTTTTATAGAATAGTAAAGCCACATTCGGGTCTGCCCCCCAGTTTTGATGTGTCACCAAGCGTAATACATTAATATATTTTTCTACCCTTTTTTTTTTATATAATTAATATGTGTAACCCACATTAGTTTTTTATCAAGGTATATTCCTAGGAATTTAACATGTAGATGGCATTTAACTTTGTAGATGGCATTTCCTAGGGTGATATGATTAGAAATTGGCAAAGATCGCTTTCGTGAAAAAAAACAGCTAATTGATTTTTCTGTAGAAATCGTCAACCCATTATCTAAACACCATTTATTTAAACCATTCATGGTCTCGTTTAATTTTTCCAAGCAATCTTCTATCTTGTAACTGGTGACGTATATACATATGTCATCGGCATCCTGAAATATTTTAACTTCTGAAGGAAGTGTTTCTTCGATATTTGCTGTATATATCATATACAAGAGCGAACTTAAAACTCCACCTTGGGGCAATCCTGTTTTTGCAACTCTTGGACCGATCAGTTAAGCTATTTACTCTCACATATATTATACGATTCGATGTCATTTCAATAATGTTATAAGTAAATATTTCAGGGATACCCATCCCAACATTTTTTGAGCTAAAATCGGAAGTATTACATTATCGTAGGCTCCTTGTATGTCCACAAAAAGGCCTAAAGTAGTTTTACCCTGCGTAAATCCTATTTGTATGTCTGTAGTTAGTCGAGCTATGTTATGTATTGTCGATTTTCCTTTTCTGAAACCAAATTGTGATTCAGGCAATTTACCTGAGTTTTCCAACCACCATTCCAGTCGATTTTTGATCATTCTTTCATATGTTTTCAACACATGCATGACCACAAGGAAATAGGCCGATAAGAATCACAGACATTTTGTACTTTGTTGGGTTTTAATAGTGGCACAATTACATACTCTTTCCATGAATTAGGGTATACTCCTGTATCTAAAATATGGTTAAAAATTTTGAGTAAAGTATTACTACATGACAAGGGTAAGTTTTTTATAATCGGGTATACAATCTGATCTTTACCTGGAGATGTATTTGTATTGGTTTTAATTGATCTCATTAATTCTGTAACTGTAAAAGGTTTTGTGAGAAAGTGCGTTGAATTGCTGTTACTTGGAGGACAGATAGGTAAAGGTACGAAATCTGGTGTTATTTTATGTAGAAATTCTTCTACCCATTGTTCAGCCATCATGGGTTGGCGATTTGTTATTTTCCGATTTTTAATTTTCTTTATTTCATCCCATATCGATTTAATAGGGGTTGATTTATTTAATTTTTCGCAAAATTTCATCCATGATTTTCATTTTGCCTCTTTTATTATGCGTTTCGCTATTGCAACCTTATTTTTATATTGGATGAATGTAGTTATTGTGGGAAAATTTTTATAAGTCAGGTAGGCACTTTTTCTGTTCTCAATAGCAGATTTACAATCCTCATTCCAACATGAATTTTGTTTAAAACCCTTTCTGTTTTGTTTAAATGTCGGTATAGAACATGTACAAGCTTCTTTAATATGTGTTATTAATTTATCATATAAATCGCTTTCACCGCAGTTGAGTTGAATATTTTCCAAATATCCGGAAAACGCATCCCAATCTGCTTCTTTTATATTCCATTTCTGGGTTCTATTAATTAAGGGATACGCATTAATGATGCTCTGATTATTTGTTATTATGATCGGGAGATGATTAGAGCCCATAGGGTCGTCGTCTACTCGCCAATCAAACAGATGAACAATATCATTTGAAACAAAAGATATGTCTGCTGCGGAAAAGTTTTTGCTGTTACATTTGTTTACATACGTAGGTGAACCGTCATTAAGAAATATTAAATTTGCATCATGAACTGCCTCAATTTAATTCCTACCTTTTAAATCGGTCCACGAGGAGCTTGCCGCTGCGTGGTGGCAATTAAAGTCACCTAATATCATTACTGGCCTTGGTAGGCTACTAAAAAAATTCCCATTCATCTTTTTTAATTTTATTGATTGGGTTATTATAAAGTGATATAATAGAGAGGAATCGGTCATCTCTCAGCTTTATTTGTACCCCCACATGTAACAAACTTTTTTTTTTTTTTTTTTTTTTTTTACAACTGTACAGTAGCCATACAACTATGCGCTAGCGCGTACACCCTGACTTGAAGTTATGAACGACGGCTATCGAGCGATAGCAGTCGTAATACGCCATATGGCCTTAGTGCGTACGGCTGTATTTCAAGACAGCCGTCGTTATGTATTTAGATGGTCTCGCGGCCATCGACGCCTTAGTCGTCTTGGCGGGTTTGTGGGGAGAGTGGAAGTACAGAGGGCTTGTATTAGGGGATTGGAATGAGAAGATAGTTTGGAATGGAATTTTAGGTAGCGGGATTTGGCTAAAGTGGAGACGAAGGGAATTTTTAGGTCAGTGTGGATAGTGAGGTTAGAGACGTAGAAGGGAGCATTGACGATGGTGCGTAGGATTTTAGACTGAAGGGATTGAATGCGGTACAGGTTTGTGTTTTTGGCAGTCCCGTATAATTCAAGTCGTATGTCCAAATAGGAGCTAGTAGAGAATTGTACAGTTGTCTTTTGTTGTGAAGTGTAAGTTTTGAGCGTTTGTCTAATAGTTTTTTTAGCATTCTATATCGGTAATTTAGTTCGTTTCGTTTGAGTCGAGTATGAGGGTTCCATGTTAATCGCCTGTCTAGGTGAAGTCCGAGATAGCGGATTTGGGTTACAATTGGGAGAAAGTTATGGTTAAATTGAATGGCGGGAAGGGTTTTTCGGTTTAAGGTGAAGACTATGTGTTTGGATTTGTGTTGATTAACCTTGATTCTCCACTTGCGGAGCAGGGTTCGAGGATATTGAGGTGGGTTTGAAGATGGCGAGTAGCCATGACGGGATCACTATTAGAGGAAAGGATAGCCGTATCATCGGCGAAGGTGAAAGTGGTAGTATTGGGATGTAATGGGAGATCAGCCGTATATACTGTGAATAAAAGAGGAGCAAGTATGCTCCTCTGTGGGACGCCAGCGAGTATGGGATATATAGGAGAAAAGGAAGTGCCTTGGGCAACCAGGAAATGGCGATCGGAGAGATACGATTTAAGGATGAGGTAGTATGTGGAGGGAAGCATGCCCTTGAGTTTCCACAATAAACCCGGATACCACACCCGATCGAATGCCTGACAGATGTCAAGATAAACTGCCGGGCAGTAATGTTTCCGCTCAAGGGAGGTAGCGATGATGTCTACAACTCTATGTGCCTGATGGATGGTAGAGTGACAGTTACGGAATCCAAATTGGTGGTTAGGTATGAAGGAAAGTGGATTTATTGAAGATTGGAGACGGGATAGCAGGAGTTTTTCAAACATTTTTCCAAGTAACGGAAGTAAGCTGATAGGTCGATAGGAAGAAGGGCAATGGACAGGTTTATTAGGTTTAGGGATCATGCGGATAGAGGAAAATTTCCAGAGGGTAGGAAAGTGAGTCGTCCTAAGGATAGCGTTGTACAGGTATGTAAGAAAATGATAGCCTTGGGTGGGAGTTGAAAAAGGATTTGGGGAGTGATTAAGTCTACCCAGGGCTTTTTCTTTCGGGTAGATTTCGAATTACTAGCCTAACATCTTTTGGAGTAATAGGTTTAGGCGGAGGAAAAAGTGGAAGTGGGATGTCGAGCTCTTTGGTGATGTTTTCGGAATGTAGAGGATCTTCTATATCAGGATGGGGAGTAAAAAGTTGGGAGAGGTAGAGGGCAAAGCAATGGGCTTTCTCGTCATCGGATTTAGCCCATGTGCTGTCAGTCTGTCGAAGTGGATGTGAAGATTTGTTATATTTTAGTATTTTTCTGGTAGCGGTCCAGAGTGAATTGTCTTGGGTTGTGAGAGAAAGCGTATATGTGGAGTATTGGTCGTTATAGTATTTATGTAATTGGTCGGTGAGTTGTCTAGTGAGTTGGTTGAATAACCTTTTGTCTGAGGGATAACGAGTGCGATGCCACCGTGCCCTCGCACGTCGCTTCAGAGTAATAAGTGACCTAATATGTAGAGGTAAACTATAGGGAATGGATGTTGTCCGGGAATGGTGTGCAGTCGTTGTGGAGTGCCAGATACTGTGTTGTATAGACTTAGTTAGTAATTCGACGTTGTTGTCTACTTGTGCAGGTGTCTTCAGAGGAACGTTTAAGTTGAGTTTTTGAGTCAAGTTGTCTCGGAATAAGTCCCAGTCTATATGGCCGTTTATGAGGGTTGGTCGAGGAGGGGTTAATTTAGGGTGATTATCTAGGGTTAGGATAACAGGGCTGTGGTCGGAAGATAGATCGTGTAGGGCAAAGGTGTCTGTAGAAAGGGAAGTTATGCTTGAGCATATAAAGAAATCGAGGAGATCGGGACGCTTATGGGGAGAAGATGGCCAGTAAGTGGGTTCGGAAGGAGATAAGTAGGAATAGTTTGTTTGGGAGAGGGCGCTTAGGAGTTGTCTGCCACGTGGATTAGCCACTCGGCTGCCCCATCTGGGGTGTTTGGCGTTGTAGTCACCACCGCATATAAAGCGAGGGCCGAGGGAAGAAAAGAAGGAGAGAAAATCATTATGATGGATAGTGTGGTTCGGCGGGCAGTATACAGCGGCTATTGTATAGGAGAAGGGTTCCGCAAGTAGAGATATCACGGTTGGCTGGAGATAAGAAGTCGGAATGAAAGGAATTAGGAAGTGTGATAAGGAATTGCGGATGAGTATTGCGGATCCACCGTGTGCTGTTCCGTCAGGATGGTTCGTCTTGTAAGTTGTATAATTGGGGATATGAAATCGAGTTCTGTCAGTGAAGTGAGTTTCAGTTATTAAGGCTACGTCTAGGCGATAGTCATGTAGAAATATGTCCAGTTCTCGGGTACGTTGGTTCAGTCCGTTCGCATTCCAGAGGAGTATGGAGAGGGAGTGTAACTTAAGAGGCATTAAGGGACGCGGCTGGGAAGGAGGTGGTTAACGACTGAAGTGAGGAGGGTTATCAGGGGCGTGATAAGGGATTTAAAGTCGGATAGGAATGAATTCAGTATCGTGGCGATATCGCCGGATGAAGAGGGAATGGGTGGTGGAGGGCAATTTCGTTGGGCCGAAGGACCCGCGACCATCTGCGCAAAAGTTATATTCTTGTCTAATGGTAGACTAGGTTTCAGTGGTGGGAAGTTGTTTTTGTTGAGATGAGGCGAATAGTTGGTAGACTCAGCTATTCTTTGCGCAGAGGGATGCTCATAGACTGGTGTTCTTCTGGTTCGCTGCAGTTCTCGGTGAACGATGCAGCCTCTGTAGGAAGCCACGTGGTCATCAATGCATAGAGCGCATTTGCCTGGTGTATTTGATGGTTTGGTGCAGTCTGATGATAGGTGGTCACCAGCGCATTTGACACATTTCGGTTTGTGCTGGCAGTAGGAGCGAGTGTGCCCGTACTCTTGACAACGTGCACTGGGCAATGTGTCTCTGTTTGTGAGGCTCTTCTATTTTAACTTTGCTATAGCAAAGAACATCAATGTCGAATACTTCATTGTTGTTGGGACGGGTTTCTAAGTCGACGAAAAATAGTGGAAGAGTTTGTTTAGTTGCCGGATGTATGACTGGTGCAATATTGCGGACAGTGTGACCAAGTTCTGTTAGTTCTTTTTTTATTAAATCAATTGGTGTGCTCTGACTTTATATTTGTTATTAATTAATTTGTAATTTATAGATTCTTTTAATAGAATCGCTACACCGGGTTTTCCATCTGACCTGTCTTTACGGAAAACATTGAACCCCTTAAAAATATAATCTACCCCAGGACAGAACCAGGTTTTGAGAGAGCTATAATATTGGTTTCGTTTTGAATAGCGTATGCCTCAAGTTCAATTTTCTTGCCCACCACAGATGTTGCTTCCACTGTGTAATTTTAATGTAATTCAACATTAACCAAAGGATGACTAATACATAACAAATGTTTAATAAAAAACATAAAATATAATATATGTGATTAATTCACCAATTTAATAGAGTTCGGGTATCTTTCATTCATTAGAACTAGGTTAGTTTTATCAATAACATTTATTTCATGTACCACAACCTTGTTATTCATAATACTTTCAGCAAAATACTGCCGGAGAGTATTAAAGTCCATAGGTATGGTCATGTTTATTAACAATCTTGCCCATTCATTGCTAAAGATATTATTAGTTAGATTGTTGAAAGATAAAAGTTTGATTACGTAGAAAATTATATTTGTTACGAACATACATTTATCTATTTTATTAAACTTATTTAAAATTTTATCAAAATTATAATTTTTATTAAAGGTTGTATCAGTGGCGATACATTTTGTTAAATTCTTTTTATTAATAAATACCATAGTGACCTAATCTTTCCTTTATAAATTCCATTAATTCTTTTTCGTCTGTACTATCTTTGGTTTTCATAACTGTTACAATTTCTAATAGAATTTCACACATTTTATTCAAACTACCTTCACTTATTGTTTTTCTAGGTATAATATTACTGTATTATGGTGGGTATGGATTATTTGTAATAGGTGTCTTTTTATAACTATCTGGGTTAAAACTTTTTAAAATTTCTTCTCGTTCTTTAATCTCGTATTGTATCTGGGGGAGTGCTGGGTCGTGTTCTTTTAGGTGGTACTCTGTTTGTTATTTGAAGCGGAGGAAATACAGATTTGTGTTTTATATCCGACATATGTTTCTCTAGTGCCTTTTTAAATGTACCGGCGTTCATTTTTTCTTTTTCTTCTGAATATGATAAGTTTTCTTCTTGTTTTAATACTTTTCTGTCTTAGAAATTCTGGGCATTTGTCTTTTGCGAGGGCCGAGTGTTCACCCCCACAATGTACACATTTATAATTCTCTCCTAAACAAGTTTTTTCTTCATGGTTTTCTCCACATTTTGAAGAACGTTTCTTACTTTTTCAGTGTTTATTTATATGACCGAATCTGAGGCAATTAAAACACTGTTTATTACTCTGTACATACTGTTCCACTTTACACCTCACATAGTGTAAAGTCACATACATAATCAGGTAAATTTAACCCCCTGAACGTAACCAAACCTGATTGTGTAGGTACTAACACATTCTTCCCCTCATTGTTAACTATAAAATCTTTTTGCTTTCAGTATCACTATATTTTTGTAACTAACAGGTTTGATATTTTTGGCTATTTCCAGTTAGCAACTAGTTGCAGTAGCTAGTTCAGAAATACGTTACAATATAAAGCATATCAATCTTATTTCAGAAATATCTTTAAATTTATTTTTGAGAGTTCTAGAATGACTGAAATTATCACTGTAAAGTTAACTTCAGCATGTTTAGATGCATTGCTAGGATAATTTCGAGAAATGGTTTCTTCAACTAGGAACAAGCAATCCCGAATCCATGAGCTTCATGACGGAGCCGCTTTCAACTTTGCTAGGCCTAATTGAAAGGGTGAAGCTAAAGCATGTGCTGTAATAGGTGATCCACAATAGACTCTTCGCGTACGTCGCAGTGAAATGAGGCTCGCCTCCCCTTTATCAATCAATGAAGTTAACAGTTTTTCAAAGAATGCAACCAATCAATATCTATTACAGCGATTTCATCCCTAAATACAGCATTATCACTGTAATGATAGCTGGTACAGCTGCTGTGGAGAGGTTATAAAATAAAGTAACCTTCTACATCTAAAGTGCATTCACAAATTGACTTATAAGGATTGAATATATTAATTAACTGTAAATACTTTAATTACTTAAATAAAAAGAAATAATTTATAAAATAAATATTTTGTATAAATAATAATAATGACTATTCATTAAGTTCAGTCGGTCAATGCTCAGAAAATTATACGTATTTTACAAATAATTTGATATAAAACACCATAATACTCGCTTCAAATTAGTTGTAATATTCAGATTGATGTAATAATATTTCTTGTCGCTTATTACGAGAATTTAATGTATTTTTCTTTTAATTACATAATACGAAGCCCTCAATAAATTGAAAAAAAAAAAAAATTGTAACATATAAATACTTACTGCAATCAAGTTCATCCTCCCCACTTGGACAATCGCGTTTCCGATCGCAGCGCTTCACCAAGTCCACACAGGTGTTCGTACATCGGAATTCGTTCGGAAGACATCCTGGCAAACAACAAAAACCAGATTATTGATTAAAAAGGTTTCACCAATAAGAACAACATTATCTCTTAATTTGTGTAAAAAATATGTGGCATGCGTGGTAGATTTCAGCCATATTGGTTGATACCACATAACCCAAAAATTAAATATTCCTGTAAGCTCATATTTAATTAGGTTAGGTTAGGTTAGGTTAGGTTAGGTTAGGTTAGATTTTTTATTAAAACGTTTGGTTGGCTTTGAAAACATAAATAAACATTGATATTAGAGATTTATATTTATTAGTTTTTTGGAAACACAAGACTATCTAATATACGACTGTATACGTTGTAGTTCGTAGAGTGTTAACGCCTCCTCGTTCAGGCTCCCAGCAAACGTGGTATGGCAGTTTAGTGTTAAGCTTAAGGTCACTGAAGATTTTTTTTCTTTAGAAAATCGTGTAACTATGCATTGAAGTCACACTTCCGGTTGATGGATTGTTTCGTGGCACGACATTTTCGTGGCTGCCATCCGTGCTAGTATGTAAACGGAATATCAAATATGGGCTTCCTGCGATTCATTGTTTGTTTTATTTTATACAAATACAGACCGGTGAAACTCAATTCACAATGAAAGAATAGCTTGGTAGTATGTTGCGCATGCTCACAGTTCTGCATCTAACAACCTCTATCTATCCTGGGAATAATAATTTATTGAAAGTGTACAATATAAGAAAGTAATCAATTTAGGAGACAAATAGATGGTAATCAAAACACAACCAGTTGTTAATGGTATATTCGTATAAACCAATTAAAACGAATAAGCATAGAGAGTACTGAAATAGTTCTACAGTTTGTAATTGGCCGTTTACCAAGTGATGGAGTCACCCCCCTCTCCACTCCTCATAGCGATCATGTTATCAGGTAGCATGCATAGAGTTTTATATATGTAATTTATCTGTCACCAGTTAAATTACAATTGTGATGGCACTGAATGGTTCTATAGACCGCTGCTCATGCCAGCTGTATATATTCTTTTTCAACAAGATCGATATTATATACCGGCCCCACGATCGATTATGGACTAAATTTCCAAGTTGGCAACGTAAACTACGCCAATGTCGGTAGTTAGTAATTAGAATCAATAATAGTGGAATTATTATTCAAATTTTATTAGTTCTACAACAAACCATAACAATTGTTATTATTACTGGTCTGCCATGTTTAATAAATATGCTTCCTATACCTAAACCTCCCGTAGAAAGAGTAAGGCTTACAATGAAATGCCGCCCTCCCCTCGCCAGATAGAATTATTACCTTTTAGTGAATACTGAATGAAGATACTAGAATTTAATAAATATTTAATGGTTTTCTAATTTAATACATACCCGTCTCCCCGTAGTTCTTGTTAATTTATACAAACGGCGCTAAGTTTGCTACAAATTAGTGCACAGCCTTCTAAATATGCAATTAATGGTTGAGTGGAGAATTTCATTGAATATTAAAGAAATCACTGGCTGGATCTTTCCTGGGTAAAAAGATAAGTAAACAAACAAATAAATAAAATGTATATAATCTCAATAAACCTGGAAAAACTGAAGAAATCATTCATAAACTTCCCGGAACTCGAATTTTATTGAAACTTCCTTGCAAGATTCTATTGTATTCTTAGAACGGCATTTCAGCGATTTTTCGTTGTTGAATAATGGAACTTGCACGCACTGTTTTGATAAGAGTATAATATTTCCCCCCTGACCAGACCGAAAGAAAATAAATATCACAAGTGAAAAAGGCATACGATTTCCTCCTGCTACAATTACTATGCTCTAATTGAAATATTTTCTTTATGGAAGATATGTGGTAGCTCGATGGATAACCACGCAGAGGTTCCGGGTTCGAGTCCAGCTGGCTGTCCTTAGATTTTCTCTTCCTAGGAGCCTGTACAGCTCACTATCCGGTGACTGGTAGTGCATTGAGAATGACCATAGATTTTGGATACGCCTTAAATTAAAAAAAAATTCTTTAAATTCAAATTTTACTCTCGTTACAGGAAGTATTGCGGTGGTGTCAAGTTTTACTCTCGTTACAGGAAGTATTGCGGTGGTGTCAAATTTTACTCTCGTTACAGGAAGTATTGCGGTGGTGTCAAATCTCGTTACAGGAAGTATTGCGGTGGTGTCAAATTTTACTCTCGTTACAGGAAGTATTGCGGTGGTGTCAAATTTTACTCTCGTTACAGGAAGTATTGCGGTGGTGTCAAATTTTGGTATGAGTTTCCACCGTTTTGAGGTACCCTGAGTCCAAAAATGTGATTTTATAAAAGTGTATGAGTGTATAAGAGTATGTGAAAGCTGAGTTCAAAAACGAAAAATCGTAGAAAGTTCAAAATTGAGCTTCCGTTTGGGTACTGTAATGTAAACTTATTAGGAAATACACAATGTTTTATTTTACATTTTACATTAAACATATGTTCTTTGCAATTCACATATTAAACCAATCATATGCTCTTTTATATAATTAAATAATTTAAATGCTCCTTTATTTTCTCTCCCTGCGGGGAGTGGTGCTTTTATCCTTCCTCTTTTTGAGTTGGTCGGCATGTTTCCGTGGTGCAATTGCATTTAGAAGTGCTCTATAGGACAGCTCTCCAGTCTTCTTCATTATTTTGTCTGGCTCAAACCATTTTCCGTTAACTTCCTTTACCCTCTTCTCCTCATTAAAGTTCTGCAATCTTCTCCCTTTATCCCTATATAATTTTTGTTTGAGCAGCGCTTTCTTGTTCATTTTTAGATAAATGTGATTTTAGTGCAATCACTACTGGTGAAGCCCATTCAACTGGTTCTGTCGTGGTGTCGATTTGTGTCAATACCTTTACTTATACCAATCTTCCTAATTCCACTTCTATTTACTTTTTCTTTTAAAGCAAAGGGAACAGGTCTAGTTTTATAACATTTGGGTTTGGCCAAATGTTAATTTGGCCTTCATCCATGTCAATTTTTCCTTTATGGTTTTTTTAATGCCCCTTGAGGAGAAAATACTTGTTTAAATTATGTAAGTTCCTCATTCAGCTTGGTTTGACTTTGTTCATCCCCTCCCTCTATAGGCCGAAGGGATATAAGGCTAACAGTGGGTCTTCCAACAGGGCATTGCAGGCTGAATAGGCAATTACTACTGGCAGATAGCGCGGTATGCCGATTCTGCAAGGTGCATCCTTTGTGAGTGTACCGGCCTGGCAAGGACAAGGTTTCCTCAACGGGGGACAAGTAATCCCGAAACCATGAGTTTCATTACGGAGCCACTCTTAACTTTGCCTGATTAAGAGGGCAAAGCTGAGGGATGTGCTATAATTTCAGGGGATCCACAATAGACGTCGTATTGTAGGCAGAATAGACCTCGCAGTGGAATGAGGAATGAGGCCCGCCCCCCCGTTTCTAATCTAATCCCCCCTCTGAAGAGATCTAATTCTTGCCCTCTTTGGTAATGTCAAATCAACCAAGTCAAAACCAAACAGGGGAATATCCTCTGTCCGAACTACCAAAGCTTGGCACTTTAAAAACGCTTTTACACATACTTGAGTCTTCCCTAAAATTTCTATGTGGAGGCGAGTATACGTTATTAGAGATACCATAGGTGTTAGTTTTGATTCGGCTAATTACGGCTTTAGGTCGTATAACATTTCTAAGAGTGTGGCCATTTATTTCAATGTCTAATAAAGCTGTTTTCCTTTCTACTTCACTGCACTTATCTGAAATAGTATCCTCATCAACATCTACACATTCAAGATTTTCGCTTAAGGTAATGTTTGTAGTTTTATTATAAGAATTTATTATCTCTTTGTTGGCTTGCAATGCCGATACTCGAATACTATGCCCATCTTTTTTACATATAAAACACAGTTGCCTTTTTGCCAGGCACTTTTCCATTGGGTGTTGAGTTTCTTCCAACGCCATCTAATTTGTTAACCTCTCAACAACTTCTCATACTGCTTTAGCAAGAGTTTTAGATTTCTCTGTTGAACTGAAGCTTGCTTTAACAGAAACGCTGTAGTCCAACGCTCTACATCTCCAAACGTAGCATCATTATTTGAAGCTTTTGAATGAGCTTTTGTTGCCACATATCATTATTTATCCAAATAACAAATTCGTCTCTCAATTTCTCACTGGCAACTACCAGCTAAAAAACGCAAGGCAATAGCAATCTGTTTATACGTTCTCCCTCATGGCGCTCTCGACTGGCGAACGCTTTCCGTTCATTCAGCAACAGAGATTTTTTTCCATAATATTTATCTAGCGCCATCTGAACACAATCGCTAACATCCCTAATATTTTGAGGTCGGAACATATTCTCTAAAATTCTAAATGATTGTGGCCCAGTAATTGATAGCAATTCCCATGCCTTTTTTTGTGGATATATCCCATTTAAGCCCGCGCAATCGACTCAAAGCGCTGGATGTAGCATTCCCAGCTACATCTGGTTCATAAGTCTCAAATTTAAAATTATGAATACCTTTTCTTTGCTCTTCTGATCAGCTGCGCGATCTGGGCCATGGATCTCCGCTTTCCAATCGTCTGCTTCTTTATCGATGGCAACAGAACTTTTATCTGTTGTTTATCTGTTGTTTTATCTATCTTATCCTCGTCGCCAAATGAAATGAAAAATTATTAGGAAGTACACAATGTTTTATTTTATATTTTACACTAAACATATGTTCTTTGCAATTCACATATTAAACAAACCATATGTTTTATTATATAATTAGATAATTTAGATTCCAATAGTAGACAATACTACCATAGGATCCAAAATTTCCAAACCGGAAGTACCACTTTACTGAAAGGACTTTTCGGATTTTGCGATGTCTCGGAAACTGCTCCAACGATTTTCTTTAAACTTGGTATAGATATGAGTATTAGCTACAGTATTTGAAACATTTTTCTGGGGAAAATACAGTGAAGGAAGCTAATTGGTGGCGAGGGGACGTTATGTTTTCCTCTAAAGTGCTATTTCAATTTATTATATAATTGTATCATCTAAATAATATTGAATATAATTAAACATGTTGCCAATACTCCGAGTTTAAAGAAAATCGGTTGACCGGAAGTGCGTTTTTACTGAAGTTATTTCGGTTTTAAGATTTTATCCATAAAAACATCAACGGATTTCATAAAATTTATTACATTAACTATGATTAGGTAGAGAACTATCACTTTTATTGGAAACTTTTTTACAAGCAAGTTCATTTAAAGAAGTTTTTGGGGAGAGGTAATGCATGGTTACCTCAAAACACACATTTTATTAAGTTTAGATTCTCCAGTTAATGTAAAATTGAAGGAAAGTAAACATTTAGTTGAAATTATAGGTTTACAAAAATTTGTTACTTAAATCTGTGTAAACTGCGCAGGTCTAAAATACAAGGAATATGGCGCGATATCAACAGCATTGTCGTTTCAGAACAATAGAGCGACGTTATAAAAGAATGGTTTATGAAGAACATCATTGGAAATAATGTAACTTGTCTTACCTGGGTAACAGGGCATATTGAGATCATACAGATTTACAAAATCATGTTTTCCCAGGTAATATTCGTATTTTGATACAAAAAAAAGTTTTTATCCAATGGATCTGTCTGTATGTTTGTGATTCTAAATGTCAGTATGTAAAAACAAAATGTTTCCTTCAAGTATCTCGTTGGGATCAGGCAAGAAAATTTTGTTTAAATCCAATAAGCTTGGTGTATCAAATATTCCATTTGAAGAGCGACAGCTTTTATTTGAAACATTTTCAATGAATGGCTCATGTTAGGAGATAATCAGGGCGCTGCGACGTAGGCTTTCCAATGAATTGTTATTTCTTTATAATGTACGGTTCCTCTGCCTAAACTGTGGAAGAGAAATTTTTCAAATAATTCCAAGTCTGAAGAAAATAGTAGTAAGCAGTTGCACCATGTAACAGAAGGGATTTTTTAGTTTTCCCAATCTTCCAGAAAATTGTTGCCGATTTGTTGAACTTGCCGCCTAACTACCATAGGATAGATTACTACTTTCATTTGGAACATTTTTTTGGAATATGCCTTTTACTTTCCCTTAGTCCTTGTAAAAGTAAGTATTGCGATCGTCTCAAATTGTCGAAATTGAGTTTTTACCGGAAATACATGTGTTTGAGGATGCAAAATGTTTTTAGCCGATTAGTTTGAATGTATGTGCTGTGTGTGAGTTTTAACATAACACCTCAAAAACGAAAAATCACAGGAAGTTCGTAACTCCGTTTAGGAATAACCGCATCAGACATGAAGATTCGGGCAAAATCCATCAACAGGAAGTGCGACTGTGCTTAATTTTGTTTTTCCAGTTTTTCACAATTTTCTTGAAAACGGCTCCAACGATTTTTTTTAAACTTCGTATCCTATATACCCACATAAATAGCTGTCACGTTTATTTGAACCATTTTCCTGGGAAAAATGATTTTTTTGGGGAATAGTAGCGTTATGTATCATTTTAGTACAATGTACGTTTTAACACTTGTACAGAATTGATATACATTAGAAGCATTGATGGAATTCAATTTGATTAGAAAATGGTTCACCGCAGTGCATCTTTACAGAATAGGGTTTTAGGTTTTTTTTCTGGGAAACGGCCACCATTTTTTTTTTGTAGGTTTCACTGCACAGAACAATCTTATAAGATAATCTTATCTGTAAGATATAATCTTAATACGAATGTCGTTAATAAACTCCCAAAAAACAAAACACCCACCGAAATAGGAATGACAAAGAAACAACAGACAAATTTGCCACATTCACATCGGTATCCACACGTACAGACTCACCAACATTTTTAAGAAACTGGGCATCAAGACATCTTTTAGAACTAACAATAAACTAGGCAACAAAATCCGCACAGGTACTGACACTACTGACGTATATGACAGCAGTGGGGTTTATGAATTAAAATGCCCGGACTGTAGCAAATTTACGTTCAGCCAGATAGGCAGAAAACTCAGGGAACGATTTGCCGAACACATCATATCCTACAAGTACGTCAAAGTTTACTCAAATGAAGCCAGTCATCTAAACCCAAACACAAACCCGACGACATCTCCACCACGATGAAACTAATACATCCAGGCATAAAAGGACGACGACTGGACATATGAGAACTACTTGAAATATATAAGCGCAAAATACAAAACAAAATAAACGAACAGACAAAATTAGCGAGTGAACCACTATTCAAAACTATCTCCCGCAATAACAATAAGAAACGCAATAAAAGATACACAATTCACTTGAATCAAATAGTTTTTAAGTATGTACATACGAATCAAACAGCTTTTAAGTTTGTACACATGTAAATAATAATGTATGCAGGTTGAGGATGTAAAATGTTAATTGTGGAATGTACGCTACATTAAGGCTGGATAGCATGCGTATATAATTTTCAATGATATATTTATAAAAAAAAAGATCTGTTGTGAAACACTCACACAACTTTCTCTTACTCCAGTTATCAAAATTATAATTGACAAATTTTATAGTTTGTGTACCAAATTAATTCAAATACGACGAAAACTGAAAAAAACCGTTCAGTAAAAGCGCACTTCCGGTTAATTGATTTCCTTGAAACTCTGAATTTTGGCCATCCATTTATTTCTTATTAATTTTGTTTGGATGATAGAATTGTATAATCAACTATGATAGCACTTTAGAGAAAAACATAACCCCACCCCTCCCCTAAAAGTGCCATTAAATGAATTTTCCTAAAAAATGTTTTATATAAAAGTTGTAGCTCTTTGTATGTGCAGTCGATATACCAAGTTTAAAGAAAATCGTCGCAACCATGTTTGAGAAAATCGCGAAAAAGTGGAAAAATCATTTAGTAAAGTGGTAAAGTAAATGCACTTCCGGTCATCCGATTTTTATCAAACTCGGAATTTCAACAACATATTTAATTCTAATTAACATTATTTAGATGATAGAATTGTTTAATGAACTTTGAAATAGCACTTTAGATGAAAACCTAACCCGACCCCTCCCCCATAACTGCCCTTAAATGAATTTTCCTAGAGAAATGTTTCAAATAAAAGTTGTAGCTCTTTATGTATAGTTGATATATCAAGTTTATAGAAAATCGTTGGAGCCATTTTTGAGAAAATCGAAAAAAGTAAAAAAACTAACTAGTAAAGTGGTACTTTCGGTTGAGGAATTTTGACAGATGACCCACTGTCAGATGCCATGGTGATACCTAAACGGAATATCAAGTTTCAACTTTCTACGGTTTTTTTTTTGTACACACACACACAACACACACAAACACGCAGACCATTTGCTAAAAACCATTTTTTTGGCTCAGGGGACCTCAAAACGGATATTTCCGGTGAAAACTCGATAGGAAAATTGACACGATTGCAATACTTCCTCTTACTAGGAGTAACAGGAAGTAAAAAAACCAAAAGTATAAAAATCTTAGACCTATAATTTCTCACTTCCTCCAAACTCAGTCAATTCCTGTTGCCCGCCTACAACCCTTCAGTTCCAACAACCCTTTTGACGTAAAAAACTCTTTTCAATTTATTGACAAAACAAAAAACCTTCCATTCCTCCACAACACATGATCTCTCTAAACGTCACTAATATACCTAGGGAGATAGCCCTTGATTTAGTTCTCAATAACTGGTCACAGATAGAACCCCACACCACTCTCTCTAAAGACAGCTTTCTTCTCTCCCTTAAAATGTGCTGCACATCAGGTTACTTCTCCTTTATGGACAACTTCTACATATAAACTGACGGACTTGCAAGGGGAAGTTGCCTAGTTTCTCCCCTTGCCAATATTGTTATGAACGACCTCATTAACACCAGCCTTCCCTCACTCAGCAACTCCATTTCATTCTTAGTGAAAATATGTTGACGACCTCTTTCTGACTCTCAATCCAGCCCACATTCCCTTAATACTTGACACCTTTAATTCTTACCATACAGTTCACTCTAGAAACAGAACAGAACAACCAAATTTCTATCCTAGACACTCTAATAATACGACAACCAGACCAAACATTCATACCTAATCACTAATACATCAAACTACTTACTCCGGCAGACTGCTACATTTCCTTTCAAATCAGCCCTTACATCATAAAATTAATTCCATCAAAAACTTATAAAACCGAGCCATTAACTTGTCTACACCTCCATTCCAGAACGACAATATCATTAAGATACCTACATTCTACTACAAAATCATTATCTAAATCACCTTATCCTCATAACATTCCGTAAACTAAAAAACAACCCTTTAAAAACCACATCCTATTCCATGCCCGAGCCATCTATATATATTCCGTTCGTTCATCTACACAAATACCATCTCATACAAAATCATTCACATTCCAAAGCCTATCATTCCCAATCTCAAATCTGGTCTCTACTCCTGCAACAAACTCAGCAAACTGTTCTCTAAACTCAAAGACTCCACTGAAACTTATGAAAAAACGAACTGTTTACAGCATACTTTGCCCTGCACCAAACTGTAACGCACGTTACATTGGTGAATCAAATCAACATCAATACCCCGCCCCAGTCCCCTCGAGGGTCTTAGACTCATCAGATACCATTTAATGGCATGTTCCTTAATGCCCAACAGAGCGGATCTTTCGCTCCACCCACTTTTGGTGCCCAGCTTCAAAGAAAAATTCTTAGTGAAGCTGTATTTCTTAATCATGCCATCTCTAGGGAGGTGCCAGATAAGGGAGTCTAAAGGTGAGGATATCCACTCCCTGACCCCCAGACCCACTCTCCTCCTGCACCACCCCTAGAGATCCTAAGAAGAGCTCCCTTCGCCGCCCTTTCCACTACTAGGATTACCTCTTCTTACAACAACATTTTCTGCTTCCTCAAAAAAGGCCCCCCCAAACTAATTACACATACAACTCTCTACACTTTCCAGTCATTTTCTAGTGTATTTATATTCATTTATTTCTCTTATAATTACTAATTGATTTGTTTTCATTTCTACCACTCTTAATATTTCCCAACTTGGAAAAATTTCCCCTCTCTGTTTTCTTTGCGAGCATACCTTACTCTACAACCAAACAATAACCTCCTCTAACATTTAACTCCATTCTTCCTTACATCTTTTTAATATTGCTTTATTGCTATATGTTTTAATTTTATCATAAATTTTCTTTATATCCATAATTTTGTTTTGTAGTTCCTGAGGAAGGACACCAAAGGTGTCATAAACTTTTAAAAAATAAAAAGGTTCTTCTTTGGGCCCAGCTAACTAATTTTTTAGCTCGTATAATTCAAAATCCTTTAAAAGCTCTTTAGGTCATTATGTGGGAAGGTTATGTTGATTAAATTCCCAACCGCAAGATGGGTTCACAGGGTGCTATGTAATGTAGTTAACTCAGTAGTTGTGGTTGGTTTGAGAGAGCGCACTCATCGTCGGAATGTTGCAACTAATAACTCCATCTGCTGCTCTTATAACCTACATACTCGCTACAGTTCCCCCAAACAGAAGTAGTTTGTGTTGGCAATAGTTCTGGCAACCAACATAAATTTTCGCATACACACTGGCACTCGCCCACGACTATTTAGTTTTGACAGGAGTACCTATCCTCGTTCGGTTTAATAATTACTGAAGTTAATTTAACAACCAGGGCTCGGTTCGTCACACTCATATAACTTTCTAGGAAGCTACAGTAATTATTTATTACTTCACTGGTTGTCTGCAATAGATCATCAAGCCGTATTTAAATTTTAATAATCATCCTATTTGTTGTTATGGTTGGTTCCACAAACTGGAAAGCATCAGAGATATTGTCTATGATAGCTTGCTTCTTTTTGTGGTCATCGACCTGTTCCGGGCGTTCGCTCATCATCAGGATGTTTTGTAAAAAGGAGTGTATTTGGAGTGTAAACTGAATTTGCTCTGTGCAAGTCTGTGTTATCACACTGTTTGGACAAAACATCCTGATGATGGGCGAACGCCCGGAACCTCGATGACCACAAAAAGAAGCAGGCGCGGAAAATATCTCTGATCGTATTGGTTGCTTTTGTTACGAATATAATAACTAGTTTAAGGTAGAAACTATTTAAGGCTGATAAATTAAAAAAAAAAAACATTTTTTTGAAAATAATTTTCGCCTTAAGCAGACTTCAATATTGGCAGGCCTCTTGAAAAAAAAAAAAAAAATCAGTTGTGAAACGTTCACAAGCTTTCTCTTATTGCAATGTTCAAGTTCTCCACAAATTCACCAAATATTATCTGGACTCAGTAGTTGCATTATCAGCCGCAGCAAGCTCCTTATGATGCCCTACAAGCTCCTACCTATGATGCCTATAAGCACACTTCAACTATGCATTACCTCCTGCCCAGTGCAATTCATTGGCAAATGAGCTTCAACTTGGAAATGGAGAAGTGAGGCAGTACGAGCCGACGGAACTAGCACCTTAGGTACACAAAAGAAAACTTAGTTTTACAAGAGAATAAGGTCACCGCACACATTAGGTTGGTATGTAAGAGCTAATCCGCGAGGAATGCCCTAAGGAATCCGTACTATGCCCATCAAGAGTAGTTGCAGATACGCTAACCAGCGCGCGGAATCAATTCTTAGGTCGTTCACCAAGCTAGAAGTCAGAGAAGGTATTTTGACAAGCTCTGATGAATGCACTTCCAGCTGTGGACTGGCACCAGGGTTAAATATATATCGTGAGTCTCCTCCCGTTCAACATATCATGAACACTGGAGTTGTTGTTCAAACCACAACCACTATGAGACAAAACTCAATTGCAAGCAATGGGATAGAAATTGGCGCTTGCGCCCGTATTTCAGTGTTTTGTGTCTACATACTACAACATGGTTCGTTGATCGCACACCCGATGGACTAGCCATCTACTATTTGATCTATTACCAGAGGGACCGTGGCATAATCACCCAGGAATTTATGTGTAACCACGTAAGGGGAAAGGAAAAGGATAGGAAAAGAAAGGTTTAGGGGACCTACACATGGCCAGAAGGGGACATCTTGCATATTTTTCCATGGAAATCCATGACCAGTTACCAGCTTTACCACGAGGAACGTGCAATATTCTTGACCTGAAGAGGCTGGGGTTGAACTTCTAAGACGCATACAGGTCCGTTATGGGTACTTGGCTCTCTAACCCATAAGCCCAAGGGAAAACCATGAATGGAGGATTCCACTGAAATGAAATTAGAGCGTCACTGGAATTGCCCAGGTCAGCTTTACCACACCCAGAGACCCCCAAGAAAAATATGACTGGACAATCTGACATCCTAGAAGGTGTTTTTAACTCTCACTAGCAGCTGGGACAAAAGACCGAAGATTTGCGAGCTTAAGAGAAGTCGCCTGAAAAAGTTTGTATGTTAACAAGTATCGATCAATGTTGGAACCTTTATCAGTGCTACACACGTAAATATCAATCACCTTTATTTGAAATATTTTCACAGGAAAATTGATTTTTTAGGGATTCTGGGGGGCATCTCAGAATTATCCTTCCCTTGAAATAACATTTCAGTACAATGTAAAGTTTTATGACCTACATAATATTAATACAAATTGAGGGCATTGATAGAATTCCACATCTGAAGAAAATGGGTTAACCGGAAGTGCGATTTTATAGAATAGGGACTTAATTGGAATTTCGTAGATATGCTATAATCGACCTTCTTTCAACTTGGAATGCTAACTGAATTGAAATAAATTTATCGATTTTATTTGGAACATTTTTCCAAAAATATTGATTTTATGGAAATTTTATGCCATTAGATTTCAAGTATAATTAGAGTTTCATTGAGACGTTGTCTTCTAGACTACAACGTAATCGCACTGAAATACCAGCAGCTACGGGCTGGGAGCTAACAACGGAGCAATATTTATATAAACGTTGAGTAATAAACATTTATAAGAGTGAAGAGAAAGAGAAATAGGCAATTTTCTATTTGTATTAACTGCAGTAAGAGAAAATCGTTTGAGATGTTTCAAAAGAGAGTTTTTATTAGAAAGTATTAATCAATCAAAAGAGAATGTACTTCATTCCTTGTTCGATAAAATCATGTAGAGGGAGGTAACCTGTCACAGAAAAGGTTATCATACGCCTCAGGCCCCTTTTAGTTAAGTTGTACACGAGTTATCAGCAGTTTGCAGGCCCTTTCACTTTGATCGATATAAATCGAAAAGAAGTAGTTCTGAATATACAGTGTTGCCATTTCCCTGAACAATATCTATAATATTGATATTCTTTATACAATAACTTGAAGCAAAACAGAAAGAGTAGAAAAAGTTGGATTTAACTTTGGAATTTGTTTGATAGAAATGTACGTAGCATGGAGTATATAATAGGAACTGTTCATATAGCAGCCTGGTAAACGCAGGTGTGTATTTGCTCAGGACAAATAAAAATAACCATTACACACTGTTGCCAACATAACTAAATTGTACCACTACACACGTAAACATTTTTTGAAAATAAGATTAAACTGAAACTAGATTACATAGAACATTTATTGTAGTTCTTCTTCACAATCTTAGAAAGTAATTAAAAAGTTTTTCTACTAACTGAAGATACTCACTAGCATAAAGAAAGTATTAAAGTGTAACTAAAGTTAGCTGAACACTGGCGATGCCTAACGAGAACTGTTGGCCCAAAACTTTCTTTTAATAATTTCCACTCTCAATTTCTTTTAATAATTTCTACTCAGCAGCCAATCAGATCGTACTGTTTCAATTATCGGTAGCGATTATCAACGTACATCAGTTGATTAGTTGAAGTCCATCAGCTGGTACATTTAATGGAGAGGTACATTTAATGCTGGGATGAGGCAGTGACAGGAAGAACCACATATGAGTTCCTTCCGAATCTGCATCACAGACTGTCGATGCGATGGCTGCGGCTATCCCAGGCCGTTACACAATATTTCACGGAGCATGGGGAGTTCAATTCTAAGCTCTTCGACTTGGGATTGAAAGATTCCCCAAATTGTGAATGCGGTCAGCGGGACACGGTGCATCACGTTCTCTTCCGGTGTCCTCTCCTCGACGAGGCTAGAATCCATATGGAATTCAAGCTGATAAGTAGGGGGGAGAATTGGCCGGGAGAATGTAAAGAGCTGGTAAAAAATGCAAGGAATTTCGAAGACTTTGTCGAGTTCGCTCAAGAAGTCGCGGTAATAAGAAGGACTAGACGAATAAGTAGAGGTTCGCCTCCCCGTGGCAGGAACGGGAACTTATCTACTTTGTAGATAAGGCTAAGTGACCATAGGCACCGGTTTTGGCGCTATGCGCTAGGTACGGTGGCTAAGAGTGTGTGTAATAATAATAAATAATAATAATAATTAACAATTCAGGGCACTTCTCAAGATGTGCCCCAGGCACGGGTTCTACACTGAGTCAGGGGGTACTAGCAATTCCAATACTTAGAGGTATTCAGGCAAGTAGTCATGACCTGTGACAAGCCACAAACTCTCATCTACTAATGTTAGGCGGTATTTGGCCAGTTTTCTCCAAACGAGTAGACTTGCTTTCAAGGGCAAACTGGTAGTGCTTTTCTTTTCCATCTCCCCAATTTTGGCACGAATTGCTCTTTTTATGGAGCAATGGTTGGGGGCGTCTGGCTGTTTCTTTTTGGGCAGACGATCAGAGACGTGCTGTTTCTAAGGAGATAGGACGTCCTGGATGAAACTTACTTTTTGGATTCATGTCACATTCTCTAAATTTTTTAACCAGATCTTGCAGTACGTGATTTGTACAGAGCCTTCCCTCTCTACTTCATTTATTTCGGGAGCTGCGTTTAGACAGTAGCCTTTTTTAAAGTAGTGATGCAAAATCGCCCGAATTTCTAGATTCAACTAGGTCATTTCTTAAATCGCTCATAAATAGCGTAGATCTTTCCACGAGCTGATATAAGCATAAACTGAAAATAAAGAGGATACCCAATAAGAAACTTTTGCTAAACTAGTGTTTAGTAAAGTATTGTTGAGGATTAATAGGAACAAAACGCTAATACTTTTGTTACACCCTTGTATTTTTTACCCAATCTGTCACTTGCCAATCTGCCATTGTCGGTTTCATATTAATATTGTTTATAAGTAATTGCAGTCAATTCAAAGTAATTTTGTTCTTCGAGAATTCAAGCACACAGTCAGTATAGTGATTAGTTCCCACAAATACCGTATGAGTGCACACTGCAATATTTCAAATAATACAAAATATATATTCTTATTCCAATGTTAAACGTTCTACAGCTGCTAATATTTAATATTTATTATGAAAAGTGAAAATGTTAATAAAACTGAAGGAAATATTCATTTTGTTCGCATGCTAAAATGAACAACAAAGTGTTACCAACACTACAAATCATTCAAACATTCTTGGATAGTTATGAAGAAATTTGGTGAGGTTCGGCCAAGAAAGAAAATTCATTATGCCAACGTTTCGACAGAGTTTCCTCTCTTTATCAAGGCTTTAATATATAGATAGTTGTGAAGATGTGGAGAAAGAATTTTTAAACACACACATCTGTTACATCGCAGCAACAACATATCAACATATTGTTTAAATTTTAATAATTGAGATGTACCTAGTTTAATTCAGATTTGTTCTGCTATAATAACAATAGTTTAAAATAAATTTCAATTTGTGCTATGTATATAATACTTTCATCTATTTATTTAGTTTATTTATATAGTTAACTTTAAAAAAAAATTATTTGAATTTAATTTTTGTGTTTTCTTTATTTTGATTTGCTTTATAACCTTTGTACAGAAGAATGCAATAAATTTGCCGAAACGTCGGTGAAAATTTGTATTTCAAAGAGTTTCTTTGATCCAACCTCAACATCCTTTTTACAATATCAAATACAGCGGTCGTAACGGACAACAAAACATCATTATTGTTAAATGTAAAAATTGGCGGCGGCTGGATAGTGAGCGAGAGATTGAGGAAGTTATTGATACTTTACATATTGTTAAGAAAGATACAATGCTAACATACAATGCATAAGTAGATATTATATGTAACAAGGTATTATCGTTATTGTTGAGAGAAATTAACAATGTTATTTTTGTCTGTGCCTTACCACTCGAATACTGTACAGAGGAAACACAACTTTATCCTAATTTTTAAGACTTTATCTTATTATTATAATTTTAAAATTAGAACTTTTTACTAGATTTAATAGGCTTCAATATTTCTTACTTACTTAAATGGCGCAACAACCCACTAGGAGGAGTCTCTTGAGGAGTCTGGGCCTCCTCAATAAGCCTATGCCAGGCATCACTATTTTGTGCGGCAGCCATACAGATTGTGACTGGATGTTTGGACTCGAAGATTTCTTGCATCCGCGGTTACACTATTAATCTGCCTTGCCTCCGGCCGGCCAATCTTTCTAATAATGTGGATTTCTTCATTTACCTCCTTTAAAGCCTCCATAAAGACAGGAAACTCTGTCGAAACGTTGGCATAATTGAATGTTTCTTTCTTGGCCGAACCTCACCAAATTTCTTCACAACTATCCAAGAATGTTTGAATGATTTGTAGTGTTGGTAACACTTTGTTGTTCGTTTTAGCATGCGAACAAAATGAATATTTCCTTCAGTTTTATTAACATTTTCACTGTTCATAATAAATATTACATAAATATTTAGGCAGTAGCCTTTTTAAAGTAGTGACGCAAAATCGCCCGAATTTCTAGATTCAACTAGGTCATTTCTTAAATCGCCTTCTTCCTGGCAATCTCGCCTTCTTCCTTCCATTCTAATGACATGTTCGTCCCAACTCAACCTTCCCAACTTCATAAACCTTACCACATCCATTTCTTCATGTAGGCTATAAAGCTCCTGGTTTTTCCTTCTTCTCCGTACCTATCCATTTAACCGGACCATATATTTTACGGAGTATTTTCCTTTCAAACTTCAGGAGTTTCTTTTCTTCTCTCTTTCTAGTTATGAGGTTTCTTAGGCATAGCTGAGAACTGAGCGAATTAGTGTTTTATAACCTTCGTCATTCTTGAAATTAAGTTCGAGCTGTTTGCCGAGCCTAGAACAGTACCTATTGGCTGCAAGAATTCTCTCCTTCTAATCACTCGAGAAATATCACTCTGGGAATTTAATTCTAATGCCAGATAAATAAATTGGTCTACCCACTCGAAAGTATACGGGTAATAATAATAATAATAATACTTTATTACGAATTAAATAAAGAAATACACTTTACAAGTATTATACGGCTTGGATATTCCGTCAGCCGGAGTTAGATGTAAAAAAAACAAAAAAAAAAACACTAAAAGAAAGAAAACTAAAAAGAACACTAACCTTGAAAAAGTCAAATAAAATTAAATAAATAATAAATATGAATTAAAAAATTGATATAAATAATAATAATAAATTATTTAAAAGAAAATGAAACTCATCCATTAATAGTTACAGAAATGTAATAAGGGAAATGAACTAAACTCAATTAAACACTATTGACAAAGAAAAGTAAATGGATATAAAATGCATTATGAAAAATCATTTACATAAGGAGACCTGCATACAAAATAAAATAAAACAAAAATAAATAAAAAATTAATGAAATTAAATAAACAAATAAAAAATAGGAAATATTTAGAAACTGCGAAAATATAAAGACAAAAGTATTAAATTTAATAAAATAAAAAGGAAACTTGCTCAGAAATTAAATTCCTGAACCAGACGGTACCGATAACGCCAAGCAGCCCGTGCACACCTGATAAGATCCTTGCAGATTTGAGTGTTAAGCATACTGACGAGCTGAACCACAGTCAAAGAAGGAACCCTGAGATAACACACCCGGAACTCTGAAAGTATAGTACACATAGCCAGAAAATGCACACAGTCCTCTTACTCTCAGGTTACACAAGGAACAAATTTCGGACTCTCTTTCCATCCAAGGAATATAATTCAGAAATAGTAATTCAGCCCTCATTTTGAAGAGCCAGCGCAATTCATTTAAAGTAAGAACGTCGGAGTTAGACTCTTCAACAAAGGTGAAACAATTTCGCCTGAAGGTCCAATTGCTTATAAAAGATAAAGCGGGAAGATTCTCTTGCGCACCTCTCAGATTCTTCCCGACATGCCAAACCTATCTTTGCAATTAATGAAGTTATCTGAGATTTCCACACAGACATATTATCAGCAGAGAAAGTAAAATTACAACCATACTTTTGTGCAAGGTTGGACCAGCTTGCAAACCAAAACCCCTTCCTATAGATGACCTCCATAACTAACGCTCTTGAAAGACGGTGCCCAGGAAAATCCAGTACTTTAGAAATATACTGGAAATGCAACTTTAAAGTAAAAATAAATAACAAGTCCACGCCCGTCTCCAAAAGGATCACATAATTTGGGGTAACTGAGGGAAGACCATAAAGTTTTTTAACGAAAAACCTGAATAACTTTTCCAACTCCTCATAATACTGAAATCCCCATATTTGGGCCGCATAACAAGCTATGGATCTGGAAACAGCACAAAATACTTGAAATTTATGTGCCACAGGGACTCTATTCTGCGAGAGAAAACCTGACCACACTGTATTAAGAGTCAACTTAGCCGAAGAGACCTTCTCTCTGATATGCGTGTGGAAACTGAGGCGGGGAGTCAAGATTACACCTAGATATTTATATCTATTGACCACCTCAATCTCATGCTCCCCAAAATGCCATCTCTCTACCGAAACCAATCTCCCTCCTTCCTTTTCTAAATACGATAATTCTGGATTTATCGAGATTTACCGACAATCCCCATTGGTCACAGTAATTTTGAAGAATATTAATGTTTCGCTGCAGGTTTAATGGATGTCCGGCCACAAGCACAACGTCGTCTGCATACATTAATACTTTAATTACCTTATTCGCTACGTGGACACCTCCCTCAAGTACCGCAGGCAAATCGTCCAGGAAAAGTGAAAAAAGAGCCGGGCTTAATTGGCACCCCTGTCTAAGTCCACTTCCTACTTGGAAAAATTCCGAGATTCCATCTTTACCTCGAACAGCCGCCAAAGTGTTTAAATATAAGGACTGAAGAATAGATATAAATTTGGAGGATAAACCTAAATTAAATAATTTTAAAAACAACGCTCTACGATTAGTCCTGTCAAACGCTGCCGAGAAATCAACAAAGAAACAAAATACTTGAAACGTGTATTTTGTATACGGGTAAGTAGACCAATGGTAAGACTTCATGTATTTTGTTTTTGCCTGGTTTATTTCTAGCCCAAAACTAATAGCTTCCAGATCCATAAATGATCCTCTCTTAGATCCTGACACTATATCGATGTCATACGCATAGACGAGCAGCTGGGTCATTCTATTGAACACCGCGCTGTTCGTTTATATGTTTGAGTTCCTTGAATTATTTTTTTTTATTTTTATTTTTATAAAGGCGTCAATCACTTGTATCATACTCGCCTTTAGACTATGTGGGGTGTTCGGTTATATTAGGTTGTATAAGTTAGTTGTTTTGAGAAATCCAAGTACTTTGTCTATGTAGTCAGAGTGGTCGTGTAGTAGTTCAGTAATGTTATCTGGTAGTCCGTATGAGGTTCCAAGTGTGTCGTAAGCGAAACAATCAACAAAAATGTGCTTGATCGTGAGGGTGACCCCACAGCATTGGCAAGTTAGAGGGCGTCCACGTGTCATCAGGTATCCGTGAGTCAGTCTAGTGTGTCCGATTCGGAGGTGGGTCAATACTACCTCTTCTCGACGGTTAGGTCGAAAAGAGGAGCTCCACACGGTCACATCGCTCTTTATTTCCCTTAGTTTATTATCAGAGATGGCATACCATCTCTGCCTCCATTTCTCTTTTACTTTTCTTTTGACAAGAGCGATGTAATCCTGCGCAGGAACTTCTCTATACGGTGTACCTTCTGTACTTGCATTTCTGGCTGCAATGTCGGCCTTCTCATTACCGGCAATGCCACAGTGCCCTGGTATCCAAGTGAATCGAACCGTAATCTTATTGCGGGATAATGATTTAAGCGTGAGCAGAGTATTCTGTATAAGCGCGTCATTGGTGAAGATATTCCTTAGACTCAGTAGTGCGGATAGCGAGTCCGTACATATAATTAAAGTGTTTGCAGTAGGTGTTATGATATTCAATCCCTTACATATGGCAACCATTTCTGCGGTGTGATTGCTACAGATTGAGGAAAGGGAAAACATGTATTGCCGGTTATCACAGACCACTGCCGCTCCCACACCTGAACCGCACTTAGAGCAGCCAGTGTAAATAAAATTAGCATTATTGAATTTGCTTTGGTAGCTGAGAAATTCATTCTTATAAATATATGGAGGGATACGGTTTTTGAGGAATTTCGTTAAGGATAAACAGATTTTGGCGTTTGTGAGAGACCAAGGGCAAACTGGGGATATGTTGGTGACGGAGATATTTTGAGGGTCAATTTCTTCCTCGAGCAGAAGCATTGATACGCGCTTTGGAAATGAGTATCTTCTTATTGTATTGGTATTGGAATGAGGTATGGATTGTAGGAATAATTCTTTTATATTGGAGGAGGACAGAATTTTGATATAATAAGTGAGATCTAATTGTTTCCTGCGAAGGTCTAACGGCAGCTCACCAGAATCCGCATATAAGCTATTAATTGGACTAGACCGAAACGCGCCCGTAGCTATTCTCAAAGCAGTGTTGTAGACAGTGTTGATGATTTTGAGATTACTTTCTGTTGCTGAGCCATAAGCACTGCTACCGTAGTCCAATTTTGACCTAATTAATGTATGAAATAATTTTAACATGCTTTTTCTGTCAGCTCCCCATGCGGTATTTGTGACGGCTCTAAGAAGATTGAGAGAACTCAAACAGGAGGCTTTAAGTTCTTTTAAGTGGCTGGTCCAAGTTAGATTTCGGTCGAAAGTTAGACCTAAGTACCGCGCTTTATCGGCGACTTTTATTTGTTTATCATATATTGTTAAGTTTATTGGCTCAGTAGTCTTTCTTTTGCTGAATAATACTGCCACAGTTTTGGAAGTAGAAACCTTGAATCCATGATTAGTTAACCATTTTACAATTTTGTTTAGTGGTAATTGCACTTTCTCCATAGCAAAGGCTATATCTTTACTTCTGCAGAATATAACCAGATCGTCTGCGTACAATTGGCCGCGTACAGGCAGCTCAACCGAGTACAGTACTTTATTTATGCTTATGCAAAAAAGAAGTGCACTGAGGACGCATCCCTGTGGTATACCGTTCTGTTGTTCGTAAGTGTCAGATAGTGTTACCGTTTCTTACCCTAAACGTTCTATTAGTTAGAAAGTTATTAATGAAGTTAAGTACAGCACCTTCTATACCATAGGTTTTAAGAGTGTCGAGAATAAGGCGTTTCCAGGTTCTGTCAAAAGCATTTTCAATATCTAGAAATATAGTTATAACCTTTTCTTTATTTTCAAATGCATCTAAGACAGTAGATTCTAGAAAGACTAGATTGTCCCTAGCACTTCTGCCCTTTCTGAAGCCACTCTGCCATGGTGGGATCAGACCTCTGGATTCGAGGTACCAGTTTAATCTATTGGCTATCATTTTTTCGAGTAATTTGCACATGGAACAGTTGAGGGAGATAGGGCGGTAACTACTTGGTTTTTGTGGGGGTTTATTTTTTTTGTAAATTGGAATTACTATTGCTGTGTTCCAGAGCTGTGGATATAGACCAGATAGAAATATTCTATTTAGTATGTTCAGAATATTAGTTTTATTGTTTGGGGATAAATGTTTAATCATCCCAATACAAATTTGGTCAGGACCAGGAGATGTATCTTTACGTGTATTTAAGGCAATTTGAAACTCAGTATCAGTGAAGGGTAGATTTAAAGGATTTGAAGGGTCTGTAGTAATGACGAAAGGTTGAGATTCGATTTGGGTTTTAATTAATTGAAATTCATTGGAGTAATTACAGGTGGCGGATACATTAAAGAAGTGTTGTCCTAATTTATCAGCTATTTCTTTTGGATCAGTGATGTAGGTGTTGTTTTCAGTGAGAGCAGATGGGGTGTGAGAAGTTTTATACCCTTTTATTTTCCTGATTGCGTTCCAAAAGACATCGTTAGGTGCATTACAAGATATGTTGGAAAGAAAGTTTTGCCAAGATTGTTTTTTACTGTTTTTAATAACATAGCGAGCATGTATTTTGGCGGCTTTATATTGTTGTAGAGTTTGAGATGACGGTCTGTTCAAAAACTTCCTTAGTGCTTGTTTTCTCTTTTTAACAGCTTCTTCACATATCAGTGTCCACCAAGGGACAGGAGGGGTGCGATAAGGACGAGGTGAGCTACGAGGTATAGTCGAGCTTGCGGCTTGTAACAGTTGTTGATTTAGTTCATCTATTAATAAATCTATATTTGGTTGATTTATATCTAGACCTGTTAGTTGCGCTAGCTCTTGATAGTGAGGCCAGTCAGCTTTCTTTATTTGCCATTGGCTAGCCCGGGCAAATACTGCGGTTCTATAAAGACTTTCTATTATGATGGGGAAATGGTCACTACCGAGACTATCATCAAAAGTGCGCCAGGATAACCCTGCCTGCAGTGAGGGGGTACAGATACTCAAATCTAAACAGGAGAATGTACCAGAGTTAATACGAATATGAGTCGGAGTATGATTGTTTAGTATGTTTAAATCATTCATATTAACGAAATGTTCAATTTCTTCTCCTCGGGTATCTGTGTGGTTCCCACCTCATAGAAAGTGGTGCGCATTGTAATCACCCAATATGAGTACCGGAGGTGGTAATTGTTCATATAAGTGATTTAACTGTTCGGCAGAGATATCTCTACCAGGTGGCAAATAAATTGAACAAATGGTAATAGGGTGTAAGCTGGAGAGAATTCTAACAGCTACTACTTGTAGGTTACCTGTAATATTGACATCTATGAATGGGATATCATTCCTTATTAGGATACATACGCCCCCACATGCTATTTGCCCCTCTAAATAGTCTTTCCGTCTTATCTTATATCCTGACATTGAAAAATTATCAGTAGCTTTAAAATGGGTCTCCTGAATGCACACAATTGTACAATTTAGTTTATATAGTAAACGATTAAGGTCTGGTCGTCTACAATTAAGTCCATTTACATTCCACTGACAGATGATCATTTTAGATTTGATTAATTTAGTATATGAATGTATTGTTTATTATAAAGGCCATAAAGGAGAAACTTATATTCATAGGTACCTTGATTAATATCTGTATAGCAGTAATAGATATGGACGATTAGCAGTTTCAGAGCTGCACGATTAAGTTGCAGCATCTGTTTTTGTGTGTTTTTTAGGACGCGCGGGTTTAGGTTTAAGGTTTAAACTTGGACTTATTTGGTTGGTCGAAGAGGGAGGGAGAGTAAGGGCTCACTAAGCGACGAACATTGGGATATTGGTCTATCTCTTTTTAGGCTTATTTGTTGAGCTGATTTATTTGTAGCAATTTTAGCTACATTAATTTTTACATTTTGTGTGTTAGTTTTACTTTCCAATAAAGTCTTAACAGTGTTTACTTGAGATTGAGTAGGAATACTGATGGTTAATGGAGTTTTGTTTTTGCGATTGTTTCCAATGTGTTTATTCTATTGGCAAGAAGTTCAATTATATTAGTCAATTTATTTATTTGTTCGACCAAAATTTCGGTATTGTTTGTATTTGTTACGGGAACAGAGGTGGTGGGCATGGCAGAAGAGACTGAGATTGTTGCAGTAGAGTTACTTGTAGAAGGGGGGTTCATAGTAACCTGGGAGTATGTGACACTGGTTATCGCCGATTCTTGACGTCTCAGTGTGAGTTCAGCCTGTCTGTATGATACTTTTTCTTGTGATCGAATTTTCTCTAATTTCTTTTCACGGATGTATGTAGGGCACTTGCGATCATATGCTGGATGGGCATCAGAACAGTTGATACATTTGGGAGAGTTTTCACAGTTATTCGACTCGTGAGAATTCTCGCCACACTTCCCACAATTATTTATTTGACAGTATTTACTAGTATGTCGATATCGATAGCAGGAAAAGCATAACAGAGGGTTGGGTTCATAAGGCTGGACCCTCACAGACATAAAATATAAGTGTAGTCTTTCTGGTATCGTCGGTTTTTCAAAAGTTAAAATGAGTAGAGGTGTAGGAACCTTACTTCCGTTTACAGTTCTCATTATTCTTCGTATCTTAGTGACACACTGATTTGCTAGTTCACTTTCCATTTCGGATTCACTACAGTTGATTAATTCGTTTACGTATACCACCCCTCTTGAGAAATTTAGGGATTTATGTAAACTAAATGTTATAGCGATATTTTCATAGGTTTTAATATATTGTAAGTTGTAAAAGTCTTTTTCAGAGTTAACAGTTAGTAGTACTGTGCCATTTCTTAAAAATTTTATCCAAGTATTCGGGGCATAACTTTTCACAAATTTGCAAATTTTGAAAGGGCTGAAACTATTAAATATAGTATTTGAATCATTTGGGGTCAAAGACATGACCACAAATTTTTGGCACCATTTTGATTTAAGTTTAAAAATATTTTGGGGAATATCAGGGGGTTTAGGATCAGGAAACATTGCTGCTTCATCCATCTCTATTAATCTTAATTAAAAGATTAATAGAGATATTAATAAAATAAAAGGCAAAAGAAAATTAAAATAGAAAATAAAAAGAAAATTACAAAAAATATAGTAATAAAATAAAACTACTCCCTGTAAATACAGGTAGACAGATATGCTGTTTGTTGTAGTGAAGAGCAAAGTACGTGGCACAAAAACACGATGTTCACTGTACCTTAACTTTAACGAGACTGCTCCTTGACTTTAACATTACGTTCACAAATTTAAATGGTGGTGATGGTATAACTGGGCAACTTAGTCGGACACCTAAACGGCTGTTACGCTCCGCTCATTGCCAGAGCTTCCTAGTAACTTTGACGCCATTTACCCATATGTTTCACAACTAAGTTGCCGAGCTATACATGTTCGGGTTTTAGAAACAGCTGCCTGAATATGACTACACCTATATCGAAAAAACCAACAGCAGTTTCAGTAAACATATGGTTACTAAATAAAAAAAAAATCTGTTGTGAAACATGGACAAGACATTCTCTTATACTAATTAATACAATTCAATCAAGAAATTTTCTTTACAATTTTAGCGTTCACAATGTTTAGTTGGACTAGCCATAAAAAATAGTGATGGGGGTTTACTTCTTTACCTCAGCGTTTTTATCTATGCAGCAAGCAAGATTGAAGAACATAGTCGTAACAGTTTTCCACAAAATTCCAAGAAACTCAAGAACCTACTCTGTAAAATCGCTCTTCCGGTTAACCAATTTTCTTCAAATTTGGAATTCTGTCAACACTTCTGATGTGTATGTACATGAACCATACATTATACTAAAATGGTACTTTGCAGGGAAGCATAACACTGGATATCCCAAAAAATCAATTTTCACGGGTTTAAAAATGTTTCACATAAAAGTGATAAAAGATAGATATTTATTTATGCAGATAATATATGGAGTTTAATGAAGATCGTTTGAGCCATTTTCAATAAAATCGAAAAACTGAAACATTCAGTAAAGTCCCACATCCGGTCGTTGGATTTTGCCCAAGATCTTCGTTCTGATGCGGTTTGTAATACCTTAACGGAACAGCATGTTTGAGTTTCCTCAACTCATGTTTTTGAGATATTCTGTTAACCTGCACACACACATATAGGCTATTCGCTAAAACATTTTTTCTTATTTTTCTTTGAGGGTCCCCAAAACATGTATTTCCGGTGAAAACTCAATTTCGAAAATCTGGCACGATCGCAATACTTCCGCTTACTAGGGGGTGAGAGAAAGTAAAAAATCTGTAAACTCGCAACTTTGGTTGGGTGGATCTTGGGACACTGAAAACTTCATGTCAAAACAAATGATTCTTCATTTTGGAGATACTTTTTTTTCGAACTCAAAGGACCTCAAGGACCTCAAATCGTGTAATTCCGGTGAAAATTTCAATTTAGAAAATTGAATAAGAGGAAGTATAAAAACTATATATATATATATATAAACATCCCAGTAAATTTAACGAAAGTGGGCAACCTACCATAAAACATGCGTACCAAATGACCAGCAGCATGTCTGCGAGCACTATCAGTCTGTACACACCACCACATCGCCCCTCGGCTAACGGGTCCCCACCCTAACTGAATATTTGTAGATACTCGGCAGGTTGGAGGTTAGCCAACGTGTACTCGTTGACAGGTTGTTTATTAATTCATTAAATATAGTGAAGAGTGTGTTACTCGTACCATGTAATTCCATTATGTCAGTTAATTGAAAAGATTTCCAGATCAAGAGGAGTGGGACAAGGTGACTGCTCATTTCAATAACATCAGCTTAAATTTGAGTTTTACCTGATTACTTTATTTGGCCTTATTGCTTTATTTGGGATTTTTTTTTTTGGCCGCCCCTGACCATAATCGTGATTGTAACCGTATTGCAACCGTTTCAATTTTAGATCTAGAGTTTTCACCGGAAATACACATTTTATGGTCAAAAGATTTTTAGAAAATGACCGATTTATGTGTGGTGTATGTGTATGTATGTGAACAGCATAGCTCAAAAATGAAAGATTGTGGAAAGACCATACTTGACATTTCGTTTGGTATCACCATGGGATCCGACAGGAACTTATCTGTCAAAATTTCTCTACCGGAGTACCATTTTATTGAATGGATTTTTCAATTTTTGCTATTTTCTCGAAAATCGCTCCAGCGATTTCGTTTAAACTTTTACGCTTTTCTATCAACTATACACCTGTAGGAGTACGATTTCTATTTGAAACATTACTCTGGGTGTATAATTCAATTAAGGTTCATTTGGGAGAGGTGGGGTTTTGTTTTCTCTAAAGCTATTTCAGTTTATTGCACTATTCTACCATTTAAATAATATTAATTAGAACTAAGTAAGTTGATAAAATTCCGAGTTCGAAGAGAAACGGTTGAACGGAAGTGTGCTTTTTTACTAAGCAGTGATTTTAGTGCAGTTTTATGCGATTTTTTCCTGAAAAATATCAATGGGTTTCATTAAAATTGGTTTCACTAAACTATGAATACAGAGACCTCTAACTTTTGTTTGCAACTTTTTTATCCGAGAAAGTTCATTTAAGGGAGGAGGAGGTCACGTGTTTAAGGGAGAAGGAGGTCACGTGTTTAAGGGAGAAGGAGGTCACGTGTTTAAGGGAGGAGGAGGTCACGTGTTCCTCAAATATGTAATTTTATCAAATTTAGATTCTTCCATTGATGTAAAATTGAAGACAAGTCGAACTTTTAGTAAAAATGTGGTGTGAGGTTTCATATTTAGTTGGGCTGGCCATAAAAATGGTTGTAGGATTTTACTTGCATACCTGAGCGGCCTTATGTGGAGCTCTCTAATCAAAACCAAGAAGGCATTTGTAAATTTAAACTGACAGACCCCTAAATACCCAAATTCAAGTTTTTCAGAAAAATGTTTCATATAAAATTATACGTTTCACTTATACAGCAAGCATTCCAAGTTTAATGAAACTCGCTGTAACCTTTTTTGAGAAAATCCCAAAAGAATACAAAAATCTGTTGTGTAAAATCGTATTTCGGATTGACCGATTTTCTTCCAATTCGGAGTTCTATGAATAATTCTAACGCGTATTAATATTATTTAGTATTATGTACATGGTTATACCATATATTATACTGAAGTGGTACTTTAGAAGAAAGTTACAACGCTACTGATATCCAGAATATCTTGAAAAAGTTTCAAATAAGTGATAGGTATTCATAGATATTTGAATACCTATCACTTATCTATAAATATCTATGAATCGGTATTCATAAATATAAAAAATATGTGTAGGTAGCATACGACATTTAAAGAAATTCGTTGGAACTATTTTCGAGAAAACCACGAAAAACAATCAGTCAAGTCGCACTTCCGGTCAATGGATTTTGCCTGAAATTTTCGTGTTTGTTGCGGTTGTAGTATGCAAGTTTGAGCTTGCTGCGACTTTTGGTTTTTACATGTATTTCCGGTGAAAACTCTAATTCTAAATCTGGTGCGATCGCAATATTTACTCTTTTTGGGAGTGGGAGAAAGTGAAAATTAGAAACTTGAAGAAAATGTGTCAGTTATAATAACTATGTGGACTACAGCAACAGGAAATCCTGTGAGGTTCCACAACAGATTTTGTTCGTTTGTTTTACTTTAGTGGCGGTTAAACAATTTGGAAATGCATTTTGTTAGAGAATAAATATTCGAAACGAATTTGAGGCGGCATACTTGAAATAAAGTGGGCTTTACTGGCAGAAATGTGTGGCAGTCTAAACTCTCTGCTTCTAAACTTGTGTGGGACCTGACCCCCCAACCGTTCATTACACAGCCTTATATATATATAATATTGGAACTCACAAAAGTGAAAATTACCAACATATCACTCAGTTCCAACGCATGTATCCAACAAAAGATAATTTTCCTAACTTACTACGTATAAAATACGTTTCTTAATGAAATCTTCCCCTTTTCAGGTTCATTAAGTTTCCATTGATGCTGTATTCAATGCATTGCGGTCGTTCGGCAAATATGTACATATGACGACCCGGCAAAGCTAAAACAAAACTTTTTATTCAAATAACTTTGCCAAGATTTATACTACAAACCCTGTATAGTAAAACACTATGTATAACCTTCAAGAGATATATGTATATCTCTCAATGTTTACATTAATTTGGAGCTATACAACTGCCAGTATTTCTTTTCAAATACAATTAGAAACTCCAAGACTCATAGTGATCAATTTATGAATACAAAGTCAAAAGGAATATATAATAAATTCTATCTAATTTATTTTCTCACAATATTCGTAACAAGGAAAGAGATAATATCAAACTAGCAGTGGATTTAATGAATCCATTCAGTTTTGAATTGCCAGTGGTGCGATTGGCTTAAATTAAAGTAAATAGTGCGCTTAATGAAAAGAATCTTATGTGTGAAAGCTCTAGAAGTTGCTCCAGTTGGCTGACATATTACAAAGCGAACTCATTGTATCAACAGGTAACTGAAATAATGCAACCGTGTCCAATTTTCGACATCGATTTTTCACCGGATATACACGTTTGAGGGTCCCCTGAATCTGAAAAAGTGGGTTTTAGAAATTAGTCTCTAGATGTGTGTGTGGGGTGTGTGCTCAGCATAACTCCAAAACAGAAAAATCGCAGAAAGGTAAAACTTGATATTTAGTCGAAGTGCTAGCTGCATGGGGACCCGAAAATATGATTTTGAACAAAATCGGTCAACCGGAAGTGACACTCTATTAAACAGAGTTTTCCGTTTTCTGTGATTTTCTGCATAAAAACTCCAACAGGTTTCATTAAATTAAACATCTAATAAATGTGAAGAAAATTTGCGATTTCAGTAAATTTGCAGTAAGAGAAAGTCAAGTGAGTGTTTCACGCCACAGATCGCGTTTTTTTTTTGTTGGGAGAATTCAGGAAGTTTCGATTCCCGTGAGATTAAAGGCACATTCCGACATTCCGAGGAAAGAATTGGAAGGCTACAGTTTAGTAGCGAACCTAGGTATTATTATTATTATTATTCGCACACAGCAAGGCCATCGTACCTAGCACATAGCGCCAAAACCGGTGCCTATGGTCACTTAGCCTTACCTACGTAGTAGGTAAGTTCCCGTCCCTGCCACGGGTAAGCGGACCTCTACATATCCGTCTAGTCCTTCTTATGACCGCTACATCTCGAAGTGAACCTAGGTAGCGAAAACTCAAAACTAAATGGCAATATGCATCACGGTTTGTTTACGTGAGGCCCTCCAATCAAAAAGTCGCCTCTTGGCAAGCCACTGTGGTCCTTGATAGGCTGTTGATTCATAGATTTTATTGAAAAAAAAAAAAAACTGGATAGAATACTGATCCGCTCCTCTGGGATTCTGGGGAGCGGCAATGTTAGCGATTCACTTAATGCGATTCTCGTGGGTTTACAAATTGACAGATTTTCTTCAAATCTGCGATATTAATTAAATATATAGTTGACCCATAAACAGATTTGGATTGTGATAAGATTTAGGTGCTGGAACTTTGGTCCGGAACAGGATGTCTATGGAAGACTCAGGTTTTCCCCCCTTAATGGGTACTGACTGATTTGTGCGTGGTGCGGTGTTGCTGCTTTGAATTTTAGTTAGTTTAGGCAGGATCCGGCTCCAGATCTGAAATTTTTCACTCTAGACCTGGTATTTTTGTTGTTTTATTCTTTATGGGCGCCCGGATGGACTTTGGATAGTGTAAGATTTGGATCTCACCCCAGCAGACGAGTAATAATAATGTGACAGTTGCGGTGGTAGATTCTTACTGGTAACTTCTTCGCCGTCCTAAAAACGTATATTTCCAGTGAAAATATAGATGGAAGTATCTCCTTTTGACCACAACCAAACTAAAGTAGATAACTGGTGTTTAGCCCAACAGTTTATTTGGCGAAGCAACAGGTTTTTCAAATTAATTTCTATGACAGCTGAGAACATTGGGACAGTTGGTTTTTCCAGGGAAGCATTTATATGCTCCTCCCCCGCCATCACAAAATGGTAAAGAAAAACCTTTTACTTAAAAATGGCTAAAAATAAACATTAAACCTTGTTGTAGCTTAAGTTGTCTGAGTTTGTTTTAATACATAAAATATCCTTTCAAATCAAAATTACAACTCATATCTAGTTTGTAAATTCCTGTATTATATTTTGTTTTTATTTGGCAAATCGACCTCAACTCTAAGAAACAAGCTTTGGAGAGCTTTTAAATATTTAGCAATATTCACCGTATTATTTTTACAAAATGTATTAATATTTCTAAATTAACATGGTTATTCCATTTTCATTTTATTTTAACTAACTTACGTTATTTTGAATTAACAAAAGACAATATCAAGCTCTGATCTTTATAAATTTACTCACACTAAAATTCGTAGAAAAAACTCTTACGAATTTTACAATTAATCATCAATACCTCCTTCCCCCCTAGTATATGCAGTTAGTTAGTACAATAAGTTTAAATAAAATAGTAATTTTTTCCAGGAAATCGCGAAAACTATACCGGAAAATGATATTTCTGACTTGCAGATTTTGACCGAATCTTTCATGCCGTTCTCCTTTTTACCTCACAGACCAATATCAAATAATAAAACTTCCTGCGAATTATTATTTTTTTTTTACTTACGCTGTTTTTACTCACGTATATATATATATATATACGAGAGCCATTCAATAAGTAACGAAACAAATCGCTGTAGCTCAAAAACGATTATTTAATCAATACAAAACTTTGGCTACGTTTCAACATAGTCTCCAGCAATATTTTTACACTTGAACCATCGTTCTTCTAATTTGTGTATGCCTCTGGCATAAAATTCTTTGGGTTGATCTCGAAGCCACTTTTGCACCTGATTTTTAACTTCTTCATTGGATTGAAAATGTTTCCCACGTAGAGCAACTTTAGGGGGTCCAAACAAATGGAAGTCCGATGGGGCGAGGTCGGGGCTGTAGGGGGATGTGGAAGGATCTCCCACCCCACTTTTTGAATGTTTATTGAGTTAACTACCCCGTGTGTGGGCGTGCGTTGTCATGAAGCAAAATCACGCCTTTAGTCAAGAGTCCACGATGTTTCGTTCGAAAAATGGCTGGCCCTACTTTGTTTATGAGCATATTACTGTAATACTGGCTGTTGATGGTTCGTTGATCTTCGAGATAGTCACAATAAATAGGCCACAGCGAATCCCAGAATACTGTAAGCATGACTTTACCTGTAGAAGGCTGGGTCTTGAATTTCTTACAGGCACTTACTCGGCCACTTTTAAACTGTTCTACCCATTTGTAAACGTTGGAACGGTTCAAACAATTGTTCCCGCAAACTTTCAACATTCTTTCGTGGAATTTACTACCCTCTGCAACTAAAATCTGATCACTGAGCTTGGTTCTTCCGAGGTGCAATGCTCGAGCTGACTCGCCTTTATTAACTGAATACTTACTGAATCCTTACCAAATACTCTCGAATAGCTAATGAGAAACTAAGAATAAGGCTGCCTACTTGATGCAGTGAAACTGGGTCACTGTATTGATTAAACACACCGTTTCTGAGCTACACCGATTTGTCTCATTACTTATTGAATGACCTATATATACATATATGTAGTGAGGCATATAGGATGCAAAGCTTTTTGTTAGTTAGCTAAAAATCAGATCCATTACAAAGTAAAACTCCCTAAAAATGAGACTCCTAGAAAGGTGTAGACACTCAGAAAGTGAGTCACACTAGCAGTAAGAACTTTACAAACTTAGGCATGCTTAAGAGAAGAACCCATAAAAGGGAGGCAACTAGAATTTCAGGTGACTGGAGTGAGTCGCGCCCCTAGAGAGTGCTTTACAAAAGTGAGCCTCCTTAAAAACTGAGAATCATTAGATAGCAAGCCTCTTGGGAATTGACGGCCCTAACAATGGACCTCTTAGAAAGTGAGGCTCCTTAGACAGAAAGTAAGGCGATCTAGTGAGTGCAATTCTTAAGAAAGCAAGGCACCCGGGAGAGTGAGGACCCTTTGTGCGTAAAAGATGGACGCTAGAGCTTGAAGTCACTTAAAAAGAAAAAAGAGGCCCATTAGAAAATTGAATCACCCTTGCGAGTGAGCTTGCTGCAGAATAAGGATCTCAGAAAGCGAGGCTGCAGCTTGCGCCTAATGAGACTAATGTGCAAATGCGGCTAACGAGCCAATATGGCCATTACTAGCGGAACTTCAAGAACTTTTAATCCAGATTTTCATTTAAATGAAATTGTATTTATTGCATATTATTTACGTAATTGCCAGCGCAGCCTAAAATTGTATACTGGGCCGCGCGATGCAGATTGGCTGACGTCATGGCGTAGGAACAAAGTTATATAATCCAATCACAATAGAAAATAGCTATTTCAAATTAATCACTCTTCATATTTCACTTTTTGGATCACTATACCCTAAAACTTATACCCAAAATATCCCTATTAGGCCCTGTAAATGATGCTCTGGACCCATACCCAAAGCAATTGTGCTCACAAGCCACAGCCAATCAGATGAACCTCTTTAAATAAATATTAAAAAAAAAAAAGTCTAACAATGGAGGACCTAACAAAAACAATAACAACCTGGAACGAAACTAACTTAATTAACGGCTTTTGTTATTATTGAAGTTGAAGGTGGTGGTGGTTGGGGTGGGATATGCAGCAACAAGAAATACAACTGGATAATTAGGAACAATGGCTGCCGGTAATTGGCGAAACAACAGCACTATCGATGATGACTAACGATATTACCGCTGGGGGACAAATGAGACTTGGCACTGCTGCTGGTGGAAGGAGGGGTACAATGTTGCCGCTAGGGATGCTGGCCGTCCAGCTCCTCACATATGTAGCTTTTTCCTAACTCCAAACTATAAAAAAGATAATAACACAAAGAAATTCTGTGGTGAAACATTCAAACGACTTTCTCTTACTGCAATCATTGCACTTCTCATCCTCTGCAATCATTGCAGTTCTCATCCTCTGCAATCATTGCAGTTTTCATCCTAACTAATTTTGTTCTAACTTGAATTATTTATTTAACAGTTAGTGTGGCCTAACACTCCATAAATATGTCTGTTAGTCTTTAGGAATAACTTGTATCTGAATCTGACTGCACAGTATAACAGCGCTGCCTATCATCCTTCGGCAGAATTTAACGATAGTTGAAAATTATAGATTCCTCCACCAACCGCCGGAAAGTGTTACAGATTTTAAATCTGTCCAAGTTAAAAGAAAATCGCTGTAGTAGTAATTTTTTATAGAAAATCTGAGAGAATTCCAGAAACCGACTGTAATGGATTGCCGGGGCTTCCTTGCCCTCAGCCAAAACTTATATGGCAACCCGGCCGAATCCAACCCTACAGCTATGTCATTCAACACGTCACTTCAGCTGTAACTAATTGTGTTAGGAGACTCTGTTGAAATTCTCCACCAAGGGAAGATCAAGATCCGCCTACCTCACTCCTAGAAGATATGGAAGGTGAAGTAGAGGAAGTTTACTACCTGCTAGCTAGACTTAAACAGACAAGTCTTGTATTCAAAGTCATCAAGGAAAGATCAGCAACATTCTGCCAGTTCAGTGGTGTCATTTCTAATCACGCTACTACTGTCTATATCAGTCACTGAAAAGTCCTTGCAGTACTTTGTTTCTTAGCTAATACATCAGTGTTCAGATAGTGTACTTCTCTCTTCTACATTTCCTCTGTTCAATTCCATAAAACTACACTTCACCGATTATTCCTAAACTTGGGAAGCACATAATGTGACCGTTATAAAAGGAAATAGAACCACCAACTTTGTGTCTGTTATTTACTTCCTCTTACTATTGTAAGCGAAAGTATTGGAGTTGGTGGCGTTAAATTTCAAATATATAGTGTTGGTTCTATGTGATTGGCGCGCTCTTTACTTCCCTACTTGGTTGGGTTTAGTAGATTGGCAGTTGCCCCCCCCACCTCTATAGTGTAGATTGGTCAGTTGCTCCACCACCACCTCTATATTTAGTAGTTGGCACCCCCCCACCCCCTATTAGTTAGTAGATTGGCAGTGCCCCCACCACCTCTATTTGTACTAGATTGCGCCCCCCCCCATCACCTCTATATATAGAAATGAGCAAAATTTGTTAATTAAAGAAATTTTCTATAAATATAACTGTACGAACAGGAATAAGAGAAAGTTGTGTGATTCTATCAGTTTTGCATTTCTTTAAACTTGGAAGCTACTCCAAAGTTTTATTTGAAGTATTTGTCCTGAAAAAAATGGATTTAGGAAAACTCTAAAGGCTCTGAGCGTTTACTTATAACTAACATAAGTTTTGATTAGGACTTGATGCAGAGGTTGCTACTTTACGATGTAGTTGCTTTTTCATAAACTTGTTCTCAAAAACCAACAAATATTATCCCCACTTCCTATAATTTATGTGTAACACTAAAGCCAACAATGTTCCAAGTTTAAATTAAAAATAATTCTTAATTAGAATTGTAATTGTTTCATTTTTGGCACTTTATCGGATGGACATTCAATTTTGAAAAGATACCATTCTCGGAGAACTTCCTTTTATAAAGGCGAAGGTAATAAAGATACCCAATTACTTTTTCATATTAAAGTATAAATACAAACAAGTAGTGTTACAACAGCGATAAGGGTTCAACTGAAGAGAGGTAATATCCGCGATTTGACTCAATGCTCCTTTGGCAGGACCTGACAAGCGAGGAGACCGGAACAAGAGCAAAATTATTCTGTGTATATACACAGAAGGAAATGAAGTGCTTCTACGAAAAGCAAGGATACCTCAGCCTGAAGAAGACAATAATGGAAATGACAGTAAATAAGGCATAGAAGTGAAAGTCGGGGATGGAGACGAACTACGGATGACGTACTGATATAAAGTGTATATGATGATATCTTGGAGATGAGATTACTGTTTCCTGTATATATTTTTATTTTATTGCTGTGGTTCATGGTTGGTTTTACACCGTGGATAAGAGGAATGATGTCCTGGTCGGCAGGAAGGTTTTTATTACTTCTCTGACAATAAATCAAAAGTCCTAGATAAAAATCTCTGGGAAGAAAAGAATGGAGTCCAGGCCCATTTCTGCAGAAACCTGCAGACTGAGCTGAACTGATGAACAGTTAAATAGCTGGAGTTAATGTTCACACAGACAGACAGACCTGTAACTAGTTCTCTTAATGTTGGTAAGAGAAAGTATTGCGGTCGTAACAGATTCCAAATTGAGGTTTCACCAAAAATGGCGTTCTCAGGTCCCTAGAAGTGTGGAAAATATGTTTTTAATAAATAATTCTTCGTTTTTGACGCATTTCACACACACACCACATATCTGTTCAATAAATCAAATAATTGAAACATATTTCTGGAAAAGTATTTGAAAAGTTTTCTTGGCAAGTTGGGTTTCTTCCATAATGCTATTTCGACAGGGGATATTCCGCTCTACCACCTGTTGCGAGATGACGTAAATTAAACATATATACTAACGAGACTAATTATTTAAAAAATTTGTCAATGAAAACTGGGAGAACGAGAGGAAGTCATTATGGGAGGAGGTTCACGCTAGATTTGTTTTCCGTTGTCACGTAATATATTTTGCAAGAGTGCTGAGGTTATAATAGCCATAAATCCCTCTGCCATCCACCAGCTGATATTGTCCCATTCACTGTACGTAGTTTTGGCACAACCGGCACTGACTGCCAGTTACGATGCCATATTATTAAATACAAAAATAAATTACGGAAACAAGAATATTACATCAAACACCCAGCGTGAAAACAGACATAAAACACTTCTAATGAATGGGACACACAAAAAAAGAAATAAGTAAAATCGATAATCAAATTCAAACTAATGGTGGTGATGTTGGCCGTTAGAAATACTTTCAATTTTAATTATTCTAAAAACTGTAGACGCTGTGAGCACAATATTGTGTATACGAGTGCCTTCAAACACGCCCTGGCAACTAACACATAAATGCCGATCACTTGGATTTGAAACATTATTCCAGTTAAATATATTGGGGGGAGGGTTCTGATGTTGGAACAGCTACGTTGAGCGTTTTACCGTAAAGAACTACTTCAAACTCAATATATTACGTCACCACTTCACTTTTTTAATATTAACACATTGCTAGAATTCCAAGTTTGAAGAAAGTCCGATAACCGGAAGTGTGAATTTAGAGAAAAGGTTCCTTTTTACTTACTCTTACCGTAATCGCCTTAAATTTTGGACATGGAGTTTTCACCGAATGTGCACATTTTGAGGTCCCCTGGGTCCAAAACGTGGTTTCTAGAAAATTGTGTTAGTTGTAAATAAAAAAATCGTTCAAATTTCAAACTTGATATTCCGTTTAGGTATCACGATGGGATCAGACAGTAAGTTATCTGTCAAAATTTCTCAACCGGAAGTACTCTTTACAGAATTTTTTTTCACTTTTTGGGGATTTTTTCAAAAACGCCTCCAACAATTTTCTTTAAACTTGATACATTAATTACACATATTAAGAGCTATAATTTATATACAAAACATTTCTTTTAGAAAATTCATTTAAGGCGTATTTTGGAGGAAGGGGTGGAGTTATGCTGTCCTCTAAAGTGCTATTTCAATTTACTATATAAGTGTATCATCTAAATAACATTAAGTAAAATTAAATATGTTGCCAATATCCGAGTTTGACCAAACTGCGTTCCCGCTAAACAGATTTTTCAGTTTTCTGATATTTTCTTCATCGACTGCACATACAAAGAGATACAACTTTTATTTGAAACATTTCTCCGGAAAAATTCATTTAAGATAGTTTTTGGGAGAGGGTATGGGTTTATGTTTTCCACTAAAGTGCTATTTTAGTTTATTACGAGCGCTTTTACTTGACTGAGTTTTGTTTTCAACGATTTTATCAACAAAAAAAAAGATGTAAATTTGTTACACTAACTTTTGAGTACAAATATAAAGCGTTCAATTCGAAACATTAAAAAAAAAGAAAAGGAATTTTAGATAGTTGTGGTGAATTTATGAATTTACATTTCAAATTTTGATCAGAGATTTCGACAGTTACAGTTACGACGATTGCTAGACGGCAAACTAACGACAATCTCTACAACATGATACTAATTTACAAAACTATAATTCGGCCTATATGGCTGTACGGTTGCGAAGTTTGGGGTTCTACCAAACCTTCCAACCTATACAGAATACAAGCCTTCCAATCTTAACTTTTACATTACTGATGCACCCTACTATGTTTCAAACCTTACACTACATACTGTCCTCAATATACCATTCGTGACAAACACAATCACAACCAAATACAAAAAGTTATACATAACAATTCCCTCCTCCAACTTAAGCTTGCCACAGAATACAACGAGACTTAAAGGGAAATGGCCTAGGGATAATCTTCGCAATTAAACGCCCTCACAATGCCAGGAGTGTCATCGCTGGATGGCTTCTCCACCCAAGATCCTAAAGCCAACAGTATCAGCAGTAAGCAATAGCAAATTACTGTTATCTGATTTAACAGATTTCGCTTATATAATAAATAAACTAAAAAAAAAAATGCAAATATATGGAATTGATTGAATATTATTTGCGGCTCTGCTGAATTACAATATAATCTCTGCTCTAGCTGCCGAATTGATATATTGGTACTTTCCCTCCACCCCCTCCCCACCGCTATATTTATTGTGAGCACAAATGAGTAAAATTTGAAGTTTAAAGGCAATTAGCTATTTTCATATCTCACATCTACTTGAAATAACAGAAGTGAGAGAAGACAGTTGTATGGGTGTTTCACAGCTGAGCTGCCAAAAGGTGTCTATCTATTACAACAATGACATGTTCCCCAATTAATACAAACCTTTTTTATACCAAATTACATTTATATATATGTCCGGGTCTCCATGGTTACATACAGTATATATTTATAATTGAGATATGAAGAATTCTTATCGACACAATATGACTATAATGTCAGTTATTATGTTAGAAAAGAAATATCGAACTTGAGAGACACAATGTGTAATGGTGTTTGGTACTCTGTTATTTTGTTATTTTCCTTGCTATATGTATATACCTATATAAAAATATATGTCATCAATAATGACGTCAATACATCCGTTATTAATAGTCATCAATTATTTCTTGACTGTGACTCGATTTAGTTGTTTTAATTATTATGATCAATAAGGCATTTAAAAGTCGAAGAATTAACAATAATAGCGCCATTTCTATTTTGGCAATTCTCCACGTGTTCATTTGGGCAAATCTTTGAAGTTACAATAATTAGCACCATTATAATTTAATAGTCTAACGTGTAAAGTTGGGGAAACAAACGGGTCGAATTGAAATAGCAAATGTACACGTTTGTGTAGGAGGGAATAGAGCAATCTAATAGGTTGGTGTGTCTATTTGTTGACAGAGAAGACGTTTCTGTTTGGTGGGTGAGAGTGGGTGATTGGTGTGAGTTAGTGTTTGTGGTAGGTGAGAGTTTTGTTTATGATGGGTATGAGTTAGTGTTTAGTCAGTGTGGGTATGCAAAACCCATGTAGTCCCGTCGCCCACGTACACTTGTCGCAGGCCCTAAGTGCATTGTGTGTGGCATGTTTTGTGTGTATGTGTTGTACCATGATATTAGTCTGGACTGTCCAGGAACAAAAAATCTGAAGTGGAACATTCTCATTACTTTCCCTTACTTTCCTCTTAATACAAAATTATCTTTCGAAAATTTGACACGATTGCAAAACTTCCTCTCTCTAGGTGTAGGAAGTAAACATTGCCTCTATGACCAAAAGATTTATATATTGATTAGCTCTCCTAGCCACATGAACAAAAGTTAGCAATTAGGTAATCAAGTTAACACTATAACTTTGTATTGTTTATTGGACTTGAAAATTTTTACAAAATATGATAGTTGGAATTAATGAAACGAGCTTTCGACCTGGGAGCCAGGCCATTCTCAAGATAACACAACTGGATTAGAACAACATTGCAGGTACCAGTTTGATGTGGGTTATATTACATACTTTCCACATCTATAGAAAGAGAACATCTATCAATTTTAAAACAGATATTGCTGATCTTAATGCCATATATACGAATTTATTGAAGCAATGACACCGCTTGTTTTCCAACATTACGCTAAAATATGTGACATCATCAGGCTGTAACCTGCTATGCTGTTCTAATCAAGATGTGTTATCTTGAGAATGACTCAGCTCTAAGGTCGAAAACTCGATATTGCGTCGATAATAAAGCGTTTTATACGTAAAATATGACTTTTTGTCATTTAATTCCAACTATCATATTTAATAAGTTAGTTGGCTCTCTAACTTCATACAACTATAATATATAACAGAAATAGAAATATTAGTAATATCTGAAATACTTGCTTTTAATATTAAACTACTACACATAGATATATATCAGGAAGAGAGAGTGAGTGATAGGGGCGGAGTGAAATTGATTGGACCAGAAAACTAGATTAGCACTTACTTTACTAAGTACAGGTTTAATTAGGGTGAGCACAATCACTGACTGTACGCTACTGTTGTCTACAGAGTCTTATAGTCCTGTTGGGAATATGTGTGTGTGTGATCGACATTATTACTAGAATACCGATCCGAGCTAGGAATTTGTGGCATGCGAAAATAACTTTACAGCCGTCTGATCACACAAACACACCATATATATATAGATCACACCCAACCATCGAGGACGACAATTTGCCGGTCAGTTGAGCACAGTTTACAGCACAATTTTATTAAAAACACAACAACTGGTGTGAAATATCCACATGACAAATTAGAAATACATTCTACTACAAATACATTATACTACACATCTTAGCAAATCTTAATACTTTAGCTCAATTAGCTCCAAAATGCAATTTAACTTTTTACTTTTTTCTTTTTACTTTAAAAGGATATTGCGATCGTGTCAAATTTTCGATATCGACTCTTCACCCGGAAATGCATGTTTTGAGGTCTCCTGAGTTCGAAGAAGTAGTTTTTAGAAATTGGTCTATATGTGTGTGTTTGTGTACATATGTATATGTGTGTACATTGTGTATATGTGTTTGTGTTCAGCAAAGCTCACGTATAAGAATGATATCAGAGACATTTTCCGTGGTAGCCTGCTTCATTTTGTGTCATCGACGTGTTTCGGGCGTTCGCCCATCTTCAGGAGGCATTTTTTAAGACAGTGTGACCACACAGACTTGCACGTATGCAAATCAGTTAACACACTACAAATGATATGTTTCATGTGGCATATGTGTGTTGTGGTATGTGGATATGTGTGTATTTGGTATGTGGATAGTGTGTATGTAGTGTGTGTGGTGTGTGTGTGGATATGTTATGTGTTGTGTGGGATAGGTGTAATGTTTGTGTGTGTGTGTGTTGTGGAGATGTGTAAATGTTGTTGTGTGTGTGGAATGTGTGTTTTGTGTGTGGTGTGGATGTGTATGTGTGTGTGTGTGTGGATATGTGTATGTGTGTGTGTGTGTGTGGATATGATAAATGATATGTGTGATTAAAATTTGCCATTTCAGTGGCACACCACATTTTTTCCCCTAGTTCGTTTGCAGTTTTCTCGAGAAAAGTTCCAAGTACTATGAACCCGCATTAATGTTCTATCACTTTTATTTGAAGCTTTTACTCCGAAAAATTATTTTTGGTGGGGTGGTGGGATAACCTTCAGCTCCCTGTCTGAGTTTACTGCAATCTATGGCTGTACCAGCTATATGCTAATATTAATATTTATTGCATGCACCTGTAGAGTTTCGAGTTCGAGCCACTAGTGCAACTTTACGGAAAACGTTTTTGAGTTTCTTTGCACTTTTCTCGAACAATTACAGCAATTTTCTTTAAACTAGGAATGCTAATTGCATTGATATCAATTAGATTAATAATTGAAGAACATAGAAATAAATACCACCATCTTCAAACTTTAACAAAACAAAAATTTAAATTCTTAATAACCTTTCATTTTTCCTACCACAACAAATTTACTTAGTTCCTCTGTTCTTATCTATTTTGTCATGGTTCTCTTTGTTCCTAAAATCCAAAGTATAAAGTTTTATTATAATACTTGCCAAATTGGTGCTATTTACCACCAAAGCCACATCAGAGTAAAGTGAAGAGAGAGACCAATGAATTTTGTTCAACTCTTTTTATCTGTTCAACCAGCAGCCACTCGTTCACGATAAGATAGTAAGCACACTCCCTACACACACAGCTTTTAAGGAAGTAACAGCACTTTGAACTTTAGTTTAGTGGGCCCAGTTTACTTCTAGTTTTGCGTTTGACGTCATCACATTATTAAACCTACTCTATCCGTGCTCTTTCAACTAGAAGAATTATTATATTATAACAAAAGAAAATTTGTAATTTTCTTTAAACTTTTGTGAGAATTTTTGGCGGAATGATTTAAGTTTAAGAAAAGAAACAAATCTGGTGAGACTATTCACAGATATTTAATTCTTGCTGGCATGAAATTGATGACAAATAACTTGACATTTTTACTTTCTCTTACTGCTGGTAAGCAAGTATTGCGATCGGGTCAAATTTCTATTTCGTGTTTTCACCGGAAATACCTGTTTTGATGTCCCCTGAGTCCTAAAAATGGGTTTCTAGAAATTGGTCTGGGTGTGTGTAGTCAGCATAACTCAAAAAGCGAAATCGTACAAGTTTCAAACTTTATAATTTAGTTTAAGTTCCAGCAAAAGACCTGAAAATAAGGTTTTGGTCAACATCGGTCAACCGGAAGTACCACTTTATTGAATGGATTTGTCAGGTTTTTGCGATTTCTATCAGTCGATTGTAGGTCTAAGTTTAGCAACATTATGGCGTTTGTTTTATCATGATTTATTTTCCTTTTCCATTTAGTGCAGTATTTTGTCAGTTTGTCTATTGCAGATGTAAGTCTGTTAGTAATAGTATCAATCCTCCGTGTGTACAAAGCAACTCATCAGCGTATAGGGCTAGGTTAATATGAGGAGGCTTGGGAAGAGGATTAAAGTAGGTGATGAGGAGGATGGGACCCAGGATAAACCTTGAACATCTGTTGCTACGGATAGGAGTCAGAGGAAGCCGTGGGTTGGTTTTTGGATGTAAAATTTTCTGTTGGCAAGGTATGAGTGCAGGAATTTAGTAAGATATAGAGGGAAGTTGTAATCAATGAGGCAGAAGAGAAGTCCCGTATGCCAGACAGTGTCGAAGGCTTTTTCTATGTCGAGTAGTACCATGCCAGTGTGTTTTTTGTAATAAAACTTTTGTGTAATGTCGTCAACGATCCTAGTCAGTTGGAGTTCTGTGGAAAGACCTGGTCTGAAGTCAAACTGTTCGTTAGTTAGTATGCTGTTAGCTATCTGGTAGATGTTCTGACTATCTGGATAGGACTATTTTTTCGAGGATTTTGCTGACGGAACTCAGTAAATAGGTTGGTCGATAACTAGAAGGGGAAGTGAGGAGTTTGCTGGGTTTAAGAAATAGGGTTTGCTGAGTTAACAGAAAAAAATCATTCAGTAAAGTCGAATCACACTTCATTGAATGGATTTTTTGATGCGGTTTTCTCTCAACTATAGGCTTCAACCATTCCCTTTACACTTTGAATATTAACTACAAAATATAAAGAGCTACAACTTTTATTTTAAACATTTTTCCGGGAAAAAATCATCATAGGGGGTTTTAGGGGGGGTTATGTTTTTCTCTAGTGCTTCTATCATTCACATAATATTAATTACAATTAAATATGTTGCTAAAATTCCGAATTTGAAAAAAATCAGTTGACCGGATCGGTTGACTACTGAACAGATTTTTTCAGTTTTCTGAAACGGCAGTAAGAGAAAGTCGCATGAGTGTTTACAGCAGATTTTTTTTTTTTTTTTTTTAGGGTTTCTAGGGAAACAGCAATTTTAATCTTTCCTTTCAGTACAATGTACGGTTCTATCACATACATAATATTAAAGATCTGAAATTCGCTGCAATTCCAAATTTGATGGAACATCGATTAACCGGAAGTGCGTCTTACAGAATAGATGTTTTAAGTTTTTTGGAATTGCTAGAAAACTAGTGCTTTTTCGTTGAGCATGGAGAGATTTTTTTCTTTTTTTAAACATTTTTCCATGAAAATTGCTTATCAATGGTTTTCTGCGCAGTGTGTGACGTTCTACATTTCACATGATAAAATTGAGTCTGTGCAATGTTTTGGCGTAATCTTTTGGATTACAGTGTAAACACGAACAATATCCACTTGCCATCGGGCCAGCCAATATCCTTACTCCACCCCAGCACCTCTATAGTTAATGTTAGGGCAACTTACAAAAAATTGCTGTGAGCTCAAAATGGAGAAGACTATCCCGGAAGGAAATCTCTGCCAATATTGTTCGCCGACGTATGATTGAATATTCCATTAGTGGGTTTAAGCTGGAGTTACTTGTTATTCTGTAGGAATTCACCAGACCGTAACATGTTTACAAGGAAATGTTAGTTAACATTGAATAATACATGTAGTTTAATAGCACAGAATGTAGTTGTTTTGTTTAACAATGTGGAGAGTAGATTAAACAAGAACATTGCTACTGTCCACGATCTGTTCAAGTGTGCTTTCTAATGTGCCCGCTTGCATGCAAACCCTAACTCAGTCAGTCACATTGTAATATAGGTTATGTTAATAGCCAGTTTCAAACTCTGGCAAAGACTGATGGCCATCGATGCCTTTATTCATTTTATTACTAGCGAAAGTGTTCCGGCAATCAATATGGTGTGGGATAAGTTTGGTGGCCCACACCGAACTAAATTTTGTTGAAAGTGGCGCAATGACCGCTGCTAGGTATGTTGAAGAAGTTCTAAATGCAATCATACCATTTGCTCGGCATACCATTTATCGGGGTTAGTTTCATCTCAATGCATGATAACGCCAGACCACACTCACAGAACTGTCACTCCGCTTCTTGGAGGAAGTCGGTATAAATATGATCGATTGATTCGGACCTGAACGTTCTCTAAAAATGAATCCTATAGAACATCTATGGAAACTCATGTTTTTCATGAATATGACTGCAATATATTTGCATTTGCATATTCGAATGTCACAGAGCACATCTATGTGCGAATCAGATAACTTATGTGAATGTTAGGCAGCATGATTATATAATTATTTATTTTTTTGCAATATATTTATTTATTATACTATATGGTCGTTTACTTTATTATTATTGTTCGTTATTCCATAATTTGTCAACACATCCCATAGTAGTATTCAACAACGGGCAATATTTTCGTAATAAATATTGGTTCTATAGTCAATAATAGCAATTAAAAATAACATAATATAAATAATTATCTGGTAATGTAAATTTACTCCAAAACGCAATTTAAGTTGCATTTTTTTCACATATTGATATTTTACATTTTTAAAGAACCAAAAATTCATGGCTTTTAAAAATGGAAACAGCAGGGGTCCTAAGTCAGGTATATCGAACCTCTTCTTAACTCCTCAGTTGGATCGTAACGAACACTATCTAGGGCAGTGTATAAGCTGTTTTTGCTCTGAATTATCGCAGTGTTTATCGGGACGTTCTGATGATGGGCGAACGCCCGAACCGGTCGATGACCATAGAGTGGGGCAGTCTATCACGGAAATGACTCCGATGCTTTCCAGTTCAGCTGGAAAACCAACCACAAAAACCAATTCTGCCTATTTATGCCATTATCGTTAGT